>JAXIVD010004542.1:2500-32500 GCA_036785275.1 Cancer borealis | reverse complement strand
AAAAAATAAAATAAAATAAATCAATCAAAGAAAATGTAAGCTATACGTTTTCTAATTTTTTTTCCCGCGCTTTTCATTTCCACATTAATTTCACTTCCAAATCACCCTTTTCACCTTAATAAAAGACACAAATAGCTATACTAACACCCTTTCCCCCCCTTTCCCCCCATAGATAAAACACGCCCACCGCCCCCTCCCCCCCCTGACATCTGCTCCACGCCCTCCTGTCTACGGGCGGCCTCTCGACTTCTTGATAGAATGGATAGGAATGTCTCCCCTTGCGATGACTTCTATATGTTTGCGTGTGGTAATTATCTACACGCTAATGTGGTCCCTGATGATGCACTCTACCGGTCAGCCATGCAGGAGATGGAGGAGGAGGTGTTGGTGATTATAAAGAGTAAGTGTGGGCGTGGGTGTGGGCGTGGGTGTGGGCGTGTGGGTGTTTGTATTGATATAAAGGTAGGACTGTTATCTGAGTTCATAGGAGGATTAATATATTGTTTTCACTCTCTCTCTTCACTTCCCCTTCCCTTCCCTACTCTTCCCATCATTTCCCATCCCTTCCCTACCCTTCCCTACCCTTCCCATCACCTTCCTTCACTCTCCTACCCTCCCCCTCACTTCCCATCCCTTCCCTTCACTTCCCTACCCTTCCCATCCCTTCCCTTCACTTCCCATCCCTTCCCTTCACTTCCCTACCCTCCCCTTCCCTTTCCCTCACATTTCTATCAATATTCTTTCACACTTCCTTCCCTTCCCTACATTTCCCTTCCCTCCCCATCACTTCCCTACCCTCCCCTTCCCCCCCATCACTCCCATCACCCTCCCCTCACCCTAGAGATGCTTGACGCCGCTAGTAAAGGTAACGAGACAGAGGCGTTCGGTAAAGCCAAGAGACTATACCACAGCTGTATGAACACGAGTAAGTATACACACTACTACTAGCAAGGGTGACATAGGGTGATATAAGGGTGAGGATATACTACTAGGGTGATATTATAAGGGTGATGGTATAGTATTAGGGTGGTATTGGTATTAGGGTGGCAATAAGGGTGATAATATAGGGTGATGCTAGTATTTTAGGGTGACGGTGCAGGGTGACTAGTTTCCTAATTCTCTTTTCTTCACTTCCCCTTCCTCCCTTACCTCTACTCCCTTCCTCCTTCCTCCTCCCCTCACCCTTCCTCAACTTTCCTTCCCTACCTCACCCTTCCCTCCTTCCCCTATCTTCCTCACCCTTCCCCTTACTCCCCTCCCCCAAATTTCCCTCACTTCCTACCCTTTCCTTCCCTACCTCACCCTATCCTCCCCCTTCCCTTCCCCTCACCCTTCCTCCCTTACCCAAATTCCCCTTCCTTCTCTTCTCCATTCCTACCGTTCACTCCCTCCTTCCCTAACCTGCCTTCCTTCCCTCCTCACCCTTCCCCAGGCTTCACCGTGCACGAGAAGGACATGGCAGACTCCCCCATCTTCACCCTGCTAAGCCCGCAGTACCTAGGAGTGTGGCCGCTTGTCAATCAACACAGATGGAATGAATCACACTTCAATTTGGAAGATGTACTTGCTAAGCTCGCCCTCTATCAAGTACACACGTTCTTTGAGTTTTATATAACTCCTGATGAACGGAACTCGTCTATGTATACCCTGCAGGTGTGTATGTGTGTGTGTGTGTGTCTCTTTCCTCCTTCCCTCACCCCTCCTCCCCTTCCTCCCTCACTACAACACCCTCTCCCTCCACAGTTCTACAAGGGCACACCGGCACTGGCCCGTAACTACTACCTGAACACTAGTAACGAGGAGTACGCTGGTTACATCTCGGCCTACAGAGCCTTGTTAGAGGAGACGGCGCTGGCCCTCTCACCTGAACAAGGCTTAAACACCTCACATATTGATGAGCTGATAGTGTTTGAGACCAAGTTTGCTATGGTATGTATGTGGGGGGGGAGGGTGTGTGTGTGTGTGTGTGTGTGTGTGTGTGTGTGTGTGTGTGTGTGTGTGTGTGTGTGTGTGTGTGTGTGTGAGGGAGAAAAAGAGAGTAAACACATGCTAGATATTATATTTGTCTAACTAACCTTCCCTTCCCTCCTTCCTCTCTTCCCTTCCCTCCCTCCTTCCCTTCCCTCTTTCCTCCCTTCCCTACCCTTCCTCCCTCCTTTCCTTCCCTTACCCCTCTCTTCCTCCCTCCTACTCTTCCCATCCCTTACCCTCCTCTTCCCTCCTTCCCTTCCCCTCCCTATCCTTCCCTCTCTTCCTTACCTTTCCCCCTCCCTCCCTACCTTCCTTCCCTCCTCCTCCACCTCCTCCCCCCAGATATCAGACAGCCGTGAGTGTGAGGGAGGGACTGATGGAGGTAACTTAACAGACAGTTTAGGACTGGAGATTGATGAAGCTTCGGAGAGAATGACAGTCTATCAGTTAGGAGAGTTAGTGCCAGAGGTAAGTGTAGTAGTAGTAGTAGTAGTAGTAGTAGTAGTAGTAGTAGTAGTAGTGGTGGTGATGGTAATGAAAATAGTAATATATATCTCCTTTTTTTTTTTCTCTCTCGCTTTCCTTTCAATTCTTAATCTCTTACTAACACTTTTAATCCTTCTCTCTCACACATTCCTTCCCTTCCCCTTACTGTCCTCCCTTCCCTTCCCACACACTCCCTTCCTTCCCCACGCACTCCCTCCCCCTCCCTTAATTTCCTTCCCTTCCCTTCAACATACACTCACTTCCCTTCCCTTACACTCCCTCCCCTTCTCTTCCCTCGTCCTTACACACTCCCTTCCCTTCCCTTACCCTTACACACTCCCTTCCTTCCCTTCCCTTCCCCTTCCTTCCCATCTTCCCTTCCCTTCCCCCCCTTCCTCAGATCGCTTGGAGTCGCATGCTGCGCCACACTTTGAATGAGTTTGACATCAATTTGGACGTTGATTCCCTCATCATTACCCTGCACTGCGCCCCTTACGTCCCCGACCTCATTAAACTGGTCACTGAGACGCCGGACAGGTAATTAGTCTACGTGGGTTAGGTTACTTAATGAAAAAAAAAAAAAAAAAAAAAAAAAAAAAAAACTCGTAATGCGATACAATTTTACTCGTCATCCGAATCATTTGTACTCGTAATACGAACTTTTTTTTTTTCTCCCCAGAGTGATTGTGAATTATCTGCTGTGGAGATTCGTGTTACGTTACATGCCGTATATTAGTAACTATTTTCAGCAGTTGTGGCAGCAGTTTAGAAGCGAGGTGAGTGTTAAGTGTGTGTGTGGGTGTGTGTGTGTGTGTGTGTACTAATAATAATAATACCACTACCACTACTACTACTACTACACTAATATATCAATTTCTCTCTTCCTCCTCCTCCTCCTCCTCCTCTTCTTCTATTCCTTCCTGCTTCTCCTTCAATATCATCTCATCTTTTACATCCTCCTCCTCCTCTTTCTTTTCCTTGCTTCCTCCTCCTACCCCCCCTCCTCCTCCTCCTCCTCCTCCCCCCCCAGGTGCCAGACCCAACCGAGCAGAGGACGTACATTAGCAGATGGAAGGAGTGTGCAGCTGTAGTGAATGAAGGCTTTGGGGCAGCGCTGGCCAGGAATTATGTAGAAGATTACTACGACCATTCTATCTCTAATAAGGTAAGAGGGAGGGGTGTGGGGGTGGGGAGGGTGATGTGGGTGTGTGTGTGTGTGTGGGGGGGGGGTTGATGTGTGTGTGTGTGTGTGTTTTTTTATTGTTGTTATTGTCTTCTAATCTTCTCTCTCTCCTCCTCTTCCTCCTCCTTTTCCTCCTGTTTCAATATTATCTCCTCTTCTTCCTCCTCCTCCTCCTCCTCCTCCTCCTCTCGCACTATCTCCTCCTCCTCCTCCTCCTCCTCTTCTATTTCTTCCTACTTCTCTTTCAATATCTCATCTTTTACATCCTCCTCCTCTTTCTTTTCCTTGCTTCCTCCTCCTCCTACCCCTCTTCTTCCTCCTCCTCCTCCTCCCGCAGATCGACAACTTAGTGGAGGAGGTCCGTACAGCCTTCCACCTCGTGATAGACAGACAAGACTGGCTGGAACAGGAGATGAAGGACGTGTGTAGTGACAAGGTAAACACACACACACACACACACACACACACACACACACACACACACACACACACACACACACACACACACACATAGAGGATAGATTTTGTTATATATAGTTACGTACAGACAAACAAACTAACAAAAAGACAGAGAATGGATGAAAGAATTGAATCTAACTTATATACTAACATTCTCTCTCTCTCTCTCTCTCTCTCTCTCTCTCTCTCTCTCTCTCTCTCTCTCTCTCTCTCTCTCTCTCTCTCACAGCTGGACATCATGGGAAAGAAAATTGGTTACCCAGAATATATTGAGTCTTCAGATTTACTAGACGAAGAATTTGAAGGAGTAAGTAATAGTAGTAATAGTAATAGTAATAGTAGCAGTGGCGTATGGTGGTTTCTGTCACTGGGTGTGCTGAACAGTGATTCTGTCTATAACTAACATATATCTAATTACTGATGTGTGTGTGTGTGTGTGTGTGTGTGTGTGTGTGTGTGTGTGTGTGTGTGTGTGTGTGTGTGTGTGTGGTGTGTGTGTGTGTAATTACAATTGTATAGTTATTCATACAGTTAGTTGGAAAAAAACTAAATTTTATGTGAAAACTTAGAATACTTAAATTTATTCATTTTGATTAACTAAGCTTACCACCTAAATTACACAGTTTAGTGGTTGACATAACTGATTACTTATTATTCAATTCTATTCTTCGTGTTTTTTATATAAACTTGTTCATGACTTCATCATAGAAAGAGCCTCTCTGTTTAACTTTAGTCAGCAAGATCTTTTCAATGGAGAGCAAACTGAGGCCACTCAGCCTCAAATGGCTTCCCTCAACACATTTCCATGGTGGTGTAATAATGTGGCACCTGGCACCTCACAGCAGTCCTCAAGGTCACTGTCACAGCTCACGGAGACTCTACCATGGCCACAGTCATAGGTTACCACAACACAACACCACAACATGTATCCACCCCCTGTAACACTGTCTTATCAGCCACTATTACACCACAGTTATATGAGCCACTTTAATACCAGTCACATAACCACAAATACCGTCTATACCAGCGTAGCCGCTTTTCAAGGGAAAAATATTTTTAAGAATACCAGTGTAGCAGCAGGAGGCTGCCTCTCTCGTATCCCTCCGCCGGCAGATGGAAGTGAATGTCACATTCACTCCCATCTCCCCTCTTTTTCACATCGCCATGGTAACGCCATCATTAAGATGCAAACACACCACAACACAATAATAATTACAATATACTCACAATTCACAACTAGTCATTTATCTAGTCAAGGGAAATGCACGTGCTCCCCCGACACAATCGTCAATGAAACTGAGTTAGTATAACTTGGGTTACTTGGCAACTCAACTTACTTCTGTTGTTTCATCGGTAAGAGAGTCCATGACTTAGGTTGCACTCAATCCTTATTTCTGATTAAGTGACTTAATAACATTTGGTTTCATAATAAATACTATATTATAATTCCTGCAAGTCTTAATTATGCTCATATAATGAATGGCAAAGACACTTTATACCTTCTAGCCAATATAAAATATCAACAACAAAAACGAACGCATGTAGTGTGCATTTGTAGAGCCGCACACCAAGCTCCATATTTTCAACAGTCTGCCCTCCCACTCCACCATACGCGCTATGCTACATAATGATACAATTGATTATTGGGTGTGCAGTGCTTCTACAGAACACCTATAATACAAAATATTATAACAGGGCTAAATACAATAAGAAAAATATCGTTTCTTACTTACTGCAGAATTTATTTATAACTATCATGCATTTCTCTCTCTGACTGAGGGTGTGCGGCGCACACCTAGCACACTCTGAATATACGCCCCTGAGTAGTAGTAGTAATGGTGGTTATATATCCTATCCTTTCTCTATCCTACATCCTTCCCACAGCTTGAGATCTTAGAGGACCATTTCCTGAACAATATCCTACGTATGAAGAAGCATGAGGTGTGGAAGGAACTCAAGAAACTATCAAGACCAGTCGATAAAAAAAGGTACGAGTCTACCCTGAAATATTACGGTTTTCTATGACACTTAAGACTCAAAGAAAATTGTAATATTAATTTTTTCGAATTATATAACTAACTTTGGTGATACAAGATTAATTTAATGTGTAGATTTTATAGTTATCCCTAATATGATGATAAATACAGGTTAAATTATCATAACACATTCAGTTTTAGGGGAGACTATACAAAATTATTTATTATTATTATTATTATTATTATTTGCTTGTCAGGGATTGGTTGATTCAGCCTCTGGTGGTCAACGCCTTCCACAACCCAGCAGCCAATGAGATAAGTGAGTCCCTAACTACTACTACTACTACTACTACTATACTAATGATTACTAATGCCATTTGAATACTAATAAACATATTACTACTACTATTACTACTACTACTCTTTCTACTACTGTTACTACTACTACTACTACTACTAACAGCCTATCCTTGCAGTCCTACCCCTCGGTATCCTGCGGGAACCTTTCTACAACCCGGGATATCCTATGTGAGTATGAGAGAGAGAGAGAGAGAGAGAGAGAGAGAGAGAGAGAGAGAGAGAGAGAGAGAGAGAGAGAGAGAGAGAGAGAGAGAGAGAGAGAGAGAGAGAGAGAGAGAGAGAGAGAGAGAGAGAGAGATAACTTACTCTACTCTACCATAGAACCTTTGATAAGCAGTGTTGACTTACTATAACTTATTCACACACACACACACACACACACACACACACACACTAACAGTCTTGGTTCCAACAGGTATCTTAACTACGGGAGCCTCGGAGTGGTGATTGGACACGAATTGGTACATGGCTTCGATAACCACGGTGAGAGAGAGAGAGAGAGAGAGAGAGAGAGAGAGAGAGAGAGAGAGAGAGAGAGAGAGAGAGAGAGAGAGAGAGAGAGAGAGAGAGAGAGAGAGAGAGAGAGAGAGTATGTATGTGTGTGTAATCCTGACAGAAATATAAAAATAATCTATAATAACACACACACACACATTTACCTCCCCCAAATACCCTGAAACAGCCCCATTACTACCCTAAACAACCATTAACTAACCTAACCCAACTACCATTAACCTAACCTACCCTTCACAAGCCCAAAACTACCCTTAACAAGCCCAAAACAACCCTTAATTACCACTAACTACCTAATGACCCCCAGGCAAGCGTTACGACAAGCATGGTAACGTTTCCCAGTGGTGGAGTGACGAGATGGCGGAACAGTTTACAGAACGAGCGGCCTGCTTTGTGGAGCAGTACAGCCAATTCCCTATAGAAATGGTGGGGAAGAATGTAAGTGTGGTGGTGGTGGTGGTGGAGGAGGAGGAGGAGGAGGTGGTGGTGGTGGTGGTGGTGGTGGTGGTGTGGTATGGTGTATGTGTGTGTGTTTTGAAAGATTGAATGCTAGAGATGAGAGGTGAAGAAGAATGAGGAGGAGGAAGAAGAGGAGGAGGAGGAGGAGGAAGAAGAGGAGGAGGAGGAGGAGGAGGAGGAGGAGGAGGAGGAGGAGGAGGAGGATATACAAAGTAATTTAAACGTAATATTTCTAAATAGCAAAACAGGAAAGGTAATAATATATGTAATAATCTCTCTCTCTCTCTCTCTCTCTCTCTCTCTCTCTCTCTCTCTCTCTCTCTCATTTTCCTCTCCTTTCCTTTATTCCTCTCTCCCATCATTCCCTTCTTCTCTTCCCCCAATCCCTTCCTCCCCATCATTCCCCTCACTCCCTTTCCCTTACCTCCCCATCCTTCCCCTCTTCTCTTCCCCCATTTCCCTTCCCTTCTCTTCCCCTCTTCCCCTTCCCCTTCCCCATCCCCCATTTCCCTCCCCTCTCCCTTCCCCAGGTGGACGGTAACGAGACTCTGGGTGACAACATTTGTGACAACGCTGGTGTGTTGAATGCATGGTTGGCATACACGAGATGGCGGGACCAGCACGGCCAGGAACCTCACCTACCGGGGCTCAACTACACTATACCACAAATATTCTTCATCACATTCGCCCAGGTGTGTATGAGAGAGAGAGGGAGAGAGAGAGAGAGATGGATGGAAAGATAGATAGAGATAGAGACACGGTGCGGACAAATTAGTGGCCAGAACATGTATAATCTGGTAATAATTGACTTAAATTTCATATATCTGAAATATATTAGTATGATCTCACATTTAACATCCTCCACACACCCTAACACACCCTCCCTACATCCTAACACACCTCCACACACCCTAACACCTCCCTACACCCTAATACACCTCCACACTGTCTGGTGCAGCGCTAATAAAGTGAATATTAGTGAAGATAGTTGTTGCAATAGGAACATTCTTAACACAGCGCTGGCGTCAAAAATGTTGTACTTTTACCCAATATTACCAAGCTATCACATAATATTAAGCATAACTAAGCCTATCATAGCGTTCCTAATACATTGGTGCATGACATAAGCGTGAATTAATAACAGTAACACTACGCATATATAAAGAAAATGGAAGGAAAGTGAAATTACGCATAAACATTTTCTATTTGACAAGTCTTCCCGCCTCACCCAAACATCTCGCGCCACGCTCTCGCTAACAATATCTTCTTACTAACTAACTTAAAACGAACTTATTGACTTATTAATAACACTCTTTCCCATTGCAGATCTGGTGTGAGGTTGTGAGTAAGGAAGGTTACGAGAAATATAGTAAAGATATGCATTCACCGGGTGTGTACAGAGCTAATGTTGTGGCTCAGAATTCCCAGTTCTTTGCCGATACTTGGAGGTGTCCGGCTGGCTCTCCCATGAACCCAGAGAAGAAGTGTCATTTGTGGGTGTAGGTGGGCGTGTGGGCGTGGACGTGGGTGTGTGAAATTATACGAGCGAGTGATTAGTGAAATGAATAAATGAAAGGAAGGAAGGAAAGGATGATATAAAGGAAGAAAGCAAGAAGGGAATGATGAAATAACAAAAATATTATATATAAGTAACTAATAACACTTAGTATGAACACTTACACACGTGGGAAAGTTGTAATCCTGAGAGCACTTTTAACACGTCTTGTCCCGTCACTGTCTAATTATAAACTGACGCAGTGATGGAGAGAGAGAAAAAAAGAAAGAAAGAGAGCGTCAGGTGATACATCTTTCAAAAATTATGAATCTTATAACTGTTTTTATTGTTTTCTCAAGTCTACTGATTATTTATTATATAATTTACATATTTATTGTGTGTATTTTTTTAGTTAGTTAAGTAGTGGTTGTTTGCGTTTGAAAGGATTGAAATAAGACAAACAAATTAGTGTGTGTTTGCATGAGTGAATGTGTGTGTTTGTTTACGTGCGTTTGCGTGTGTGTGTGTGCGTGCGTTTTAATGGATGTCTGATGCTCGTGTCGCACAAATCTACCCTTATTGTGTATTAAAATAACAGTGAGTATGTGCTGGGTACCTTAAAATAAATAAAACATTTAGTTAGACATTGTAAAGATGACATCCCTCCTTCTTTCCCGCCCTTTTTCCCCATTTCCTTCCCTCCATTCTTCCTTCCTTCCCTACTTCCATCCTTCCCTCTTTCTCTCCCTCTATCCCTGCTTCCTTCTCTCTATCCCTCCATCCTTCCCTTTTTCCTTCCTTCCCTCCCTCCATCCCTCACCCCTTCCCTCCCTCTCTTCCTTCCTTCCTTAGTGTCTATCGTGGCTGGAACCACTAATAGATAATATCAATGTAGACCTAATAGTGGTAATAATAGTAATATATTATAATGATGAATATTGTTTTGTGTTCTATCTTTCATTCTCTCTGTGTGTAAATATTTCTTATGTATGTATGTGATTTATTTTTATTTATTTATTTATTTATTTAATGTGAGATATATATATATTAGATGTGGCGATCAACAATTTTGTATTTTTTGAGCTTACTATAAATAAATAAATCAATACGAAACATTTCAGTAAATTTTTGAGGGTAAATATATATATACAATTTATATTAATAGTAAAATAAAAACTGTTGTAGAATATTTCCATAAAATAAAAATATATATATATAGAAAGAGAGAGAGAGGCGCCCAAAGGTGACTGTCGTAAATGTTTGTATATACGTACATGCATAACCTGTGTGTGTGTGTGTGTGTGTGTGTGTGTGTGTGTGTGTGTGTGTGTGTGTGTGTGTGTGTATGTGTGTTGATGTATGTGGAAGGTAAAAAAAAAAAAATTAAATAGATATATACAAATAAAATTAATTACAAAAAAAAGAAAAAAGAAATGACAAAGATGTACTTGTGTGACGTCATAATATTGTGACGTCATGATATATTGTGTGACGTCATGATGTATTGTGACGTCATAGCCACGTCCACCAATCCCTGGTATTCTTGTATAATTAAACATATACATATATATATTTCTCTTCACTGTTGTGGGCAAAGTATACAAATAAATATTTAATGCAATAACATAACATTTCATTATCCTGTTTAACCCTCTCTCTCTCTCTCTCTCTGGTATAAATAATAACAATATTTATGCTTCAAATATATATTTTATTTACAAGTTTACACACGTTATTATAATATTTGAGAGATACATCCTCCTCCTCCTCCTCCTCTTCCTCCTCCTTCTTCTTCTCTTTCGTCTTTTGCATCTATATTAATATTTTCCTTTTCTCCTCCTCCTCCTCCTCCTCCTCCTCCTTCTTCTGCGTCACAATCACCATCATCTTCTCCTCCTCCTCTTCTTCCTCCTCCTCCTCCTCCTCCTCCATTCTTCCTTACATTCTATTCTTACATTCATACTATTTGTTCCTCCTCCTCCTCCTCCTCCTCCTCCTCCTTCTCCTTCTCTTCTTCTCCCTCCTCCTCCTTCTCTTCTTCTCCCTCCTCCTCCTCCTCCTCCTCCTTTCTGCGCCAACAAAAGAGCATCAAGCTGTGTTTTGTTTGTTTGTTTTATTCTTTCGTCTATAGATGACAAAAACAAACACGCATCAGCCGCCGCCATCTTGGATTTCTTTTGTTTATATTTTGTTTTTTGTTTTTCCATTTTTTTTTTTAGTTTGAATATTTATTGTTTGTTTTGTTTTGTTTGTGTTTGTTTGTTTGTTTGTTTGGGTGAGTGGTGGTGGTGGTGGTGGTGGTAGTAGTGGTAGTAGTAGTAGTAGTAGTAATAGTAGTAGTAGTAGTAGTAGTAGTAGTAGTAGTAGTAATAGTAGTAGTAGTAGTAGTAGTAGTAGTAGTAATAGTAGTAGTAATAGTAGTAGTAATAATAATAATAATAGTAATAGTAATAGTAGTAGTAGTAGTAGTAGTAGTAGTAGTAGTAATAGTAGTAGTAATAATAATAATAATAGTAATAGTAATAGTAGTAGTAGTAATTTGTACTAAACAGATTTTTGCTGACAAAATCATCATTATTATTATCATTATTATGGTTGAGAGAGAGAGAGAGAGAGAGAGAGAGAGAGAGAGAGAGAGAGAGAGAGAGAGAGAGAGAGAGAGAGAGAGAGAGAGAGAGAGAGAGAGAGAGAGTAGTAGTAGTAGTAGTAGTAGTAGTAGTAGTAGTAGTAGTAGTAGTAGTAGTAGTAGTAGTAGTAGTAGTAGTAGTAGTAGTAGTAGTCAAAAATTAAACACAAATCTATGGTATTAATAATGGAATGTTAGAAATAATAATAATAATAATAATAATAATAATAATTAATAATAATAATAATAATGATAATAATGATAAGGAATCATTGGTTAATTGACTATAATTATAATTGTTTTCAGTCATGGAGACAGACTAGAAGGTGTGTGTGTGTTGTGTGTGTGTGTGTGTGTAAATAATAGTTTAAAAATGTATACACGAATAAAAATAAATTATAAAAAAAAAAAATAATTAGTGAATAAACGAGAATAAATCAAATAAATAAATACGGATAATAAATAATAATAAATAATAAATAATAATAATAAACAAGAACAAATAAATAAATAAACAAAGTGAGATTTCATGAAGTAAATAAATCAAAATAAATAACATTAAAAAAAACATCACATTTGTCACATAAAAAAATGTTTAACTTATATATATAATTTTTTTTTTCAAACTAATTTAAAAAAACCTAAACTTTTTTTTTTAATTATACAAAAAAAAACTTAATTGTAATGAGAATATTATTATTATTATTATTATGTGTGTGTGTGTGTGTGTGTGTGTGTGTGTGTGTAAAATAGTAAAACAGCCGCCATCTTGTTTTTCCCCCTCCCCCCTTACCACCAACAGAATAAACAAACAAAACAAACAAAATAAACAAATAAATAATTAAACAACAATTCAAATTTAACATCTTCCCAATTTTTAAAAGATTTTTTTAAATACATTTTTAACTGATTTCCTTCCATCCTTCCCTTCCTTCCATCCTTCTATCCTTCCTTCCATCCTATCCTTCCTTCCTTCCTTTCTTTCTTTCCTTCCTTCCATCCATCCTTCCTTCCTTCCTTCCTTCCTTCCTTCCTTCCTTTCCTTCCTTCCTTCCTTCCATCCTTCCTTCCTTCTATCCTTCCTTCCTTCCATCCTTCCTTTCTTTCCTTCCTTCCTTCCATCCATCCATCCTTCCTTCCTTCCTTCCTCCCATCCTTCCTTCCTTCCATCCTTCCTTCCTTCCATCCATCCTTCCTTCCATCCTTCCTTCCTTCCTTCCATCCATCCTTCCTTCCTTCCTTCCATCCTATCCTTCCTTCTATCCTTCCATCCTTCCTTCCTTCCTTCCATCCATCCTTCCTTCCTTCCTTCCATCCATCCATCCTTCCTTCCTTCCTTCCTTCTATCCTTCCTTCCTTCCTTCCATCCATCCTTCCTTCCTTCCTTCCTAATACAAATTTGTCTTTTAATGTAAGTAATTGATTTAAGTAATTAATTATAATAATGATTGACGTCATTATCATTATTATTATTACATTTTTTTCTTCATCTTAAATATATATATCTATTTATTTTTTTTTAAACCAATAACATATTTTTTTTTTTTTTTTTTTTTTTTTATTAATTTTTGGTTTCAGTTTATCAATTAATTTTAAGCTGAGCAAATCTTGGGGGGTCGTAAAAAAAAAAAATAAAAATAAAATAAAAATAAATAATAATAATAATAATAATAATAACAACAACAACAGTAACTTTGGCACATTTTTG
Organism: Cancer borealis; assembly: GCA_036785275.1. Lineage (NCBI taxonomy): Eukaryota > Metazoa > Arthropoda > Malacostraca > Decapoda > Cancridae > Cancer > Cancer borealis. The sequence continues at coordinate 19,264 of JAXIVD010004542.1, read as the reverse complement.
GGAGAATTCTAATTAGAGAAAACGGAAATAAAAAAAATAATAAAAAATGGACAATCCGTTTTCTTTCCTCCATCCTCGTTTTCTTTTGGTTGGGGAGACTTAATGATTTTTATATATATATTTTTTTTGGTTTCTAAAATTTGTCGAAAAAAAAAATGAATGAATGAATGAATGAATGAATGATGAAAAAAAGAAAACCTTTAAAATACGAGTGTGTGTGTGTGTGTGTGTGTGTGTGTGTGTGTGTGTATGTGTGTGTGTATGTGTGTGTGTGTGTGTGTGTGTGTGTGTGTGTGTGTGTGTGTGTGTGTGTGTGTGTGTGTGTGTCATCTTTTCCCTCCTTCTCCTTCTTTCTTTTTCCTTCTATTTATTCATTATTTTGCCCTTCCTCTCTTTTTTCTTTCTTTCTTCTTTTCAATGTTTATCTAATATCTCTCTCTCTCTCTCTCTCTCTCTCTCTCTCTCTCTCTCTCTCTCTCTCTCTCTCTCTCTCATTTGTTGTTTTTTTTATTAATTTCTGTACATTGTTTGTGTTTTATATATTATACATATTTGTTTATTTGTTTGTTTGTTTGTTGAAGACGATTATTCTCCTCCTTTGAACGTATGTGCTGATGATGATGATGATGATGATGATGATGATGATAATGACTACAATGTAAGTCACTCTCATATTCATCATTATCATCATTATTATTATTATTATCATCATTATCATCATTATCATCAAAATTATTATTCACAATATTATGTGTGTGTGTGTGTGTGTGTGTGTGTGTGTGTGTGTGTGTGTGTGTGTGTGTGTGTGTGTGTGTGTGTGTGTGTGTGTGTACATGTGTGTGTATCTACACTATCGCAGGTACTTCTTTTTGTATGTATCATATATAATAATACATATGTGTACGTATATATGTGTGTGTGTACGTGTGTGTGTGTGCGTGTGTGTGTATATAGATAGATATATACTATTATGTAGTACTAATATCATCGTCATCATCATTATTATTGTTATTATCATCATCCACACACACACACACACACACACACACACGTACACACACACGTACACACACACACACACACACGTGGCTGTACAGTGTAGAGAGGAAGGCCATTATAATCCTAAGTTAAGTGTATCATCATCATCATCATTATTATTATTATGTGTACACTCTAAACCGTGTGCACCATAAGCCGTGTACACCCCGTCCCGTGTACACCCTCCTAATTCGTGTACACTTTAAGCTGCGTACACCTGGGGCCATGTACACTTTAAGCTGTATACACCTTAATTTGTGTACACCCTGGGGCCGTGTACACCCTGGGGCCGTGTACATCCTGGGGCCATGTACACTTTAAGCCGTGTACACTTTAAGCTGTGTACATCCTAATCTGTGTACACCTTTGCCCGTGTACACCGTTGTAACTCCACCTAAAAATGCTTGAGTTACCTACAACGTTACAACAGAAAACGGAGCTACTGTTATTGTTACTGTTACTGTTGTCTCGGGCTTGTGTACAGTGAAGGACAGGCTTGACACTGTACCACACTGTACCACACCACCACCACAGTACACTTTTAACCACAGTTTCAAAGTGTGTCACCAAATTTTCATGAACTCAACACTGGGTCCTCCTCCTCCTCCTTCTCTTCTCCTCCTCCTCCTCCTCCTCCTCCTTCTTCTTCTTCTTCTTCCTCCTCCTCCTCCTCCTTCTTCTTCTTCTCCTCCTCCTCCTTCTTCTAATCAGTCTCTCCCTCCTCCTCTTCTTCAGTCTCCTTCTCCTCCTCCTCCTCTTCCTTTTCCTCCTCCTCCTCCTCTTTTACGCACACATATCATTAATATCACACGGGGGGGGACATACACAGGGGAGAGGGGGGACAGGGGAGCCGCCCCCCCTCACGAGAGAGAACAAATGTGTGTGTGTGTGTGTAGGAGGGGGGATGAGGGGGGGAGAGAGCCAGATCGCCACGCATTGGGGTCCCCTCCCTCCCTTACACACCTGTATTTAAACACCTGTGTGGTGGTAGTGTGGTGGTGGTGGTGGTGGCTTTAAAAATATAGCATATACTGAGCCTACCACCACACACACACACACACATATATACACACACACACACACGTATACATACACACACACACACACACACACACACACGTAATTCTATAGGCCTACTGTACTTTTAGCAAGACTTCACGACTATCTATTTGTATTACTATTACTATTAATCATTATTGTTTATTATCATTATTATTACTATTATTATTATTATTATTATTAAGGTTATTGATGTTATTTATAATTACAAAGCATTCTCTCTCTCTCTCTCTCTCTCTCTCTCTCTCTCTCTCTCTCTAAGCTAATAGCACAGAAGTACATCATTTGTTTGTTTTTTCTTTACATTTGTTTTGCTTCATCTCTCAGGTCCTGCCCCCCCCCCCCGCCCCCCCTTCACCACGCCCACGCTGAGGGGGGGGGGGTCAAGGGGGGGCGGGGTGTGGGGGTCCCTGGAGGGTAAGGCTGGTTAGGGTTGCATCTTTGAAATGTTGGGGGGGGGGCACTGGGGGGGTGTAGGGGAGGGGGGGAGGGGGCAGCGCACCCCCTCCCCCCCTCCCTGTCTTTATCAATGTTTTAATGTTTGTTTGTTTTTTTGTTTTCTTTCTTTCTTTCGTCTCATTTTCTTACTTTTTTTTTTTTTTGTTATTCTCATCTTTATCACATTTTTTGGTTTATTTCTTCGTTTTCTTTAAAATTTTCTTCGTTTTCTTTAAAATTTTCTTCGTTTCCTTTCATTTTTTCTTCGTTTTCTTTAACATTTTCTTCGTTTTCTTTCATTTCATTTAGTTTTGTTTTTGTTTATTTTTTCGTTTATTTCTTTCCATTTATCACATTATTTTCTTGTTTATTATTTATTTATTTATTCCTTTTCCTTCCTTCCTTATTATCACATTTATTATATTTTTATTAATTATTCACATTTATCACATTTCATCCATGTGCACCTCTAGACGCACATAAAAAGTTTTGGTACACACGCTACACGTACCTACACACGGTCAATATATACGTACATACACGGCAGCCGCTTTCCGTGTACGTTTTCCACTTCATGTGTACATAGGTTGCTTGCCAGCCATACTAAGTTATGTACGTTTTTTGTCCACTTCCGTGTGTGTGACTGACATGTGCACATTTATGTAGGTAGCCACACACGCACACATACCATTAATTAAACTTACATGTGTATGTTTTATCGCCAAACTGGGTGAGGTGTGGATCTATGTGCGTTAAAACCACCCACACACGTGTACGTATTCAGTGAGGCCTTGTCGTGTACGTTTGTGAAACTGCCACACAGTCATATATGTATACACACATGTATGTATGTATGTACAACCCACTATGGGCCAAGTATACACACACACACACCAGAATCATGTGCGTGTGCCTGCGTGCGTGTGTATTTAAGTCACGCCAGACGTACACACAGACACACACATGTACGTAAATGACACTTTTCTTTTCTTTCACTTCATCACAAACAAAACACACACAACAACAACAACAACAACAACAATAATAATAATAATAATAATAATAATAAAAACAAACAAACAAACAAACACACATACATACATACATACAAAACATGATCACAAAGGGGGGAGGGGGGAAAGGGGGAGGGGGGAGGGGCCAACTTACACCATTATTCCAAAAAAATCACACACACGCACACACACTTTCTTAATTTCCTTTCCTCCTTCACCCACACACACACCCACACCCACACACACACACGCCCACGCCCGCCCTTCACACCTCACGACACGCCAGGTTCCATGGCAATGTGTCCCGTGGTGGGGTCGTAGGAACCAGCCAGGTAGTACAGGTCGTCCTGCTCTTGTCCGGGGCCGTACCTGGGGGAGCGGGGGGGGGAAGGGGCGAAGAGTGCGTTAGAGGGCGAAAAATTATGTTACAGGGTGTTAGTGTGTTATACAAGGGAACACAAACAGCAACAGACCCTAGGGTTCCTGCGAAGGCTGTTTGTTGTAACTACGCTACACTAACTACTTGAATTAGAGAAAGGATAGTACAGTGAAAGGCTCCTCCCCTCCCATCAATCCCTCCAACCCAAGCTGGCAGGAAAAAAAGAGATACCATGTAGCATAGAAAAACTACATGGAATTTTCGAGGAAAGTGTGAAATAGTAAAAAATTTTAAAATAATAAAAAAAATATATATATATATAGAGGATACTATACTATGCTATACTATACTATAATAGACTATCATTTATGCTGACACACAATCGCGATCTCATATCAAATGGGAACTGGTGCAGTAGACACAGACCAGTAGGATTAATACTGCACCCGTTGTTCAGGCAGAGATTTGATTCTCATTTACTTCAGATCAAGTGATCGCTCCGTATCCTGACAGCCAACAGCTGCAGCCTTCCACCAGTCTGTGTTAGAGTGTGTTACAGTGCGTTTGAGTGTGTTTAGAAACGAAAAAGTGTGTTAGTGTGTGTTTAGAAACGAAAAAGTATGTTAAGAGTATTTTCATGGACTTGTACTTGCACTTAGACCCAAAGTACTTATAAAATACCAAGTACATTCAAGTACAAACAAGTACATTGTGTTTAATCAAAAGTTATATACTGTACGTACATTGTAGTGAACTTTGTGTTGATACTATTAATGTGTTAATAGTACACACACACACACACACACACACACCGTACCTGTTCTCCATCTCCCTCCTCCTTTGCTTGTAGTCTGACAAGGCCACCACCTCACACTTGTGGCTAATGGTCTGCACGTCATTCTCGTCCGTGTGTGGTGATTGGAACAGTGCCCCCTGGTGGAGTGTGGTAGAGAGAGTGTGTGTTAGAAAACGGGAGACGGTAGTAGGTAATAATTTAAAAAGTACACTAGTTTATAATGAATTGTAATGAGAGACAGAGAGAGAGAGAGAGAAAAAAAAAAAGTGTAAGAGTGTGATATTTTAAACCTTATTAGTTTATACAAAATTCTAATAAGAGAGACAGAGAGAGGGAAACACACACACACACACACACACACACACACACACACAATTTCCCCCCCCCCCCACACACACACACTTACTTTAGGCTCAGTTAATCTCTTCCCCAAGCCTTTCGTTTCTTGAGGGTGATAAAACCATTTCACTTTCACCACCATGTTCCCGCCCCAAGACTGCCACATGTGTTCAATCCTTCCTATGTACGGCTGGTCTGGCTGGCCCGCGGAGAGGAACACGGCGCAGTCCTCAACCTGGAGAGAGAGGGAGAGAGAGGAAGATTAATTAGTTTAGTTTATAAATATCTTCTTTTTTTCTCTATCTTAAGACCAAATTATAATATAACACTCATATCTTTAAGTAATCTCTATTTTTCGATCATAATTTATATCTAAGAGAAGGAAAGAAGAAGAGGAATTAGTTTAGTTTATGTTATCAAAATTTATAATCTGACATCAGTTTGAATTCGGTAACAGTTCAAGATATGTAAAGTAAATAGTATTAATATGTTACATTGTGTGTTTATGTTAGATCATCTGTGTGTGTGTGTGTGTGTGTGTGTGTGTGTGTGTGTGTGTGTGTGTGTGTGTGTGTGTGTGTGTGTGTGTGTGTGTGTGTGTGTGTGTGTGTGTGTGTGTGTGTGTATGTTAGGTCATCTATGTATTTTCATGCTATGAGACCAGCATCAGGCAGTCAAGTTCAATAATGGTTATTTCCTTCATGTTATTATGTAATCAAGGCTGAAATACAGTTTGATATTATAGTAATGATGAAAATAAGTCCAGATTCGTGTTCATTATGACCCAAAACATCATTGTAACAATTTTCATGAGATTCCGAGGTGTGGAAATTTTCATGACATTTCGTAGGGTACATACACCCTTAGAATTTTTGAGATAAATCATATATTTTGAAATAACTCGAAATGTTTGGGGTTTACGTAAAAAACATATATAATATAAAATAAAGAGCAGGAGACGCCCGTTCTATTGAGCTATAGTGGAATGGAATTGGAATGTAATTATAGATGTAGGAGTGTAAAGTATTATGCATTCATTTCTTTCACATTATTTAAATTTTCTTCATAAGTATCAGAGTTATTGGAAATCTGAAGACACCATGAGATAGACATTATCAAACTCCATAACTTTACTTCTATACAACATTCCTCTAGAACTAATATTGACGTAGTAAAATGGAAAAACACTTTTCCGACCTCAATTCTGGTGGAATTTACGGGCCACAAAATGGAAAAAACCAAATATTATAATAATGACAAAACTAATTCTACATTCGTGATCAGCATGACCGAGAATCTCTACGTACTAATTATCATGAGTTGTGTTGCAATATTAACAAAACCAAACCTAAGAGACAGAAAAAAAAGTAATATAATCATTTGTTCATTATATTTTGTTTCGTCCGCTCACCTTGATCGTTTCCTTTCCCCTGACGATGGCCTTGAAGTACTCCTTCCTGCCCTTCCCCTTGGCGCCCGGCCTCTTGAACCCCTTGCCGTACCACCTCCACAAGTGACGCTCAGGCAGGAAAGGTGCGATCTTCGATTTACCGGACGGATGGCGTTTTTTCCTCCTAGCGCTCGCACCTTTACTCTGTTGGAGACAAGATGGTGTGGGTGAGTGCCTGGGTATTGTGAGGTCACTGTATGTGAAGGAGGAGGGCGTGGGTGCAGTAGGAGTGGAGATATAGAAGGATATGTGTAGATGTGTGTGTGTGTGTGGGTTGCAGAGACACACTGAGACACAGCTACAAAATTATAGACATGTTTAAACAACTTAGTAAATGGCTGTTAATTGCATACTACAAGGTAATTATAAGGGCAGAGGTATTGTATAAGGTGTATGATTGATAATTAGTGAATGAATACTTGAAATAATTAGAAAAAACTTGATAATTTTGTTTATAGATAGAAATTGTGAAAAAATCGAGTGTGTGTGTGTGTGTGTTACCTCTGCCCTTCTATTACCAATATTGAAAGTTGAAGAAAAACAACCAAACATTTTGAAATGAATGAATACTTATGCAAACAGCCATCTTATAATAATCAAAAATTTAAGAGTAAAGTAAAAAAAATTATATATATTTATACTTAATTAAGATGAAAAATTATCCACATTAACTAAAAATTATTAAATATTATTACTTAAAAATTAACACAAAAAAAACAAACTTAGAAAGAGTTGATGCAAATTAAATATATATAAACATTCACATTGACTGAAAAATAAATAAATAAATAACTAACTAACTAACTAACTAACTATAATCAAATAAACAGAAGAACATCACATATATATATATATATATATATATATATATATATATATATATATATATATATATATATATATATATATATATATATATATATAAAAATCCATAATAACTAGAAGAATAACATTAAATATATAAATAAACATAATAATAATAATAATACAAAAACATTAATAACAACAATCTGTAAAAAAGGAAGATTGATAACAAATAAACAGAAAATAACAATAAAAATAACTAAAATAATAACAATAATAACAATAAATAATAATACAAATAAATAAAATATACAATACCTTAGAAAAATATTACTAAAACAATATATATAGATACATACAATTATAACTGAAATAATTATACTACTAAATAATTATAAGTGAAATAATTATACTACTAAATAATTATAACTATGAAAAGTATATAAAGTTTTCTCTTAACATAAATAAAACATAATTATCTGATAAATGATAATGATGCAGTAAATAATATAGTAAATAATATAGTAATAATACCTTACTAACATTACATTACATTACATTTACTAACACAATATAAAAACAACAACAACAACAACAACAACAACAATAATATTATAAACTATGAAATAAAATAAATAAATGAATAAATAAATAGTTTTATATCAATATAAAAAAAACTACAAAATATATATAATTCATCTAAATAACTAAACATTGAAATAAATAAATAAATAAATAAATAGAAGGAAACTTTATGAAAACACTAATTGATCAATATTTCATTACTTAACGATAATAATTAAAAAAAAAAAAAAAAAAAATAATAATAATAATAATAGAAAATAATTAATTAGAATCATATACAAACAATGAAACTATTTATGTCAACAAACAATTATTTCACACAAACAAACAAACAAAGAGATACAATTCAATCTAACTCTAAAAAAAAAAATAATAATGTTTCACGTCAATCAACAAATATCAAAAAAATAATCCATGAACTTATAAATTAGTCATTTGGGAAAAAAAAAAATAAATAAATAAATAAATAAAATTAAATTAAAATAAAAAATTTGATGCATTACAAACTCAAAAAAATAATATTAACATGTATTTCAAAAACCAAAACAAGAAAATAATAATAATAATAACAATAATAATAACAATAATAAACAGACTATTTTAACATTAACAATAAAAAATCTATAATGATCTATCTATCTATCTATCAAACCTACATCTGTCTACACGGGAAAACACACACACACACACACACACACACACACACACACACACACACACATTCAATCCTTCTAACACCCTTTCTATATAAATCTATCTTATACTACACCTCTTATCTCTATTCTTGCATCTATACTTATTCTAAACACTAAATATCTATACAAATTAATGCAATATTTATTCTTCTATTAACAAACTATTATTATTATTATCATTATTTTATTATTATTATTATTTATTCTCAAAAATTTTCTTCTTCCCAATCAATATAATTTTCTTCTTCCCAATCAATATAATTTTCTTCTTCCCAATCAATATAATTTCTCCTTCAAGTTCGTCTCTAAAATTATTTCATTCCCAGATATTAACGTTCATTTTTCACTTTCTATCGTCTATATTTATCAACCTAACCTAACCTAACCTAACCATACATTGCCTTCCTAACCTAACCTAATCATACATTGCCTTCCTAACCTAACCTAACCATACATCACCTTCCAAACCTAACCTAACCTAACCATACATTACCTAACCTAACCATACATTGCCTTCCTAACCTAACCTAACCATACATTGCCTTCCTAACCTACATTACCTTCCTAACCTAACCATACATTACCTAACCATACATCACCTTCCTAACCTAACCTAACCTAGCCATACATTACCTTCCTAACCTAGCCATACATTACTTTCCTAACCTAGCCATACATTACCTTCCTAACCTAACCTTCTTACCTTACCTTCCCTTCCCGCCCATAGAAATATTATACAACCTAACCTAACCTAACCATACATTCCTGCAGTACCTTCCCTTCTATTATACAACTATTATACAACCGCAGTGACATCACCTAACGTAACCTAACGTAACCTAACCTAACCTAACCTTACCTTACCTTACCTAACCTAACCTAACCTAACCATACATTCTTGCAGTACCTTCCCTTCTATTATACAACCGCAGTGACATCACCTAACCTAACCTAACCTTACCTTACCTAACCTAACCTAACCTAACCTAACCTAACCTAACCTAACCTAACCTAACCTTACCTTACCTAACCTAACCTAACCTAACCTTACCTTACCTTACCTAACCTAACCTAACCTAACCTAACCTAACCTAACCTTACCTTACCTTACCTTACCTAACCTAACCTAATCTAATCTAACCTAACCTAACCTAACCTAACCTTACCTGTATTTACGTAGGAGAGAATATTTACAAAGGGAACTATGTATAATACTCTAAGAATATACGATGATAATATGCATGCTATAATGATGATAATGATAATGATAATGATAATGATAATGATAATGATAATAATGATAATAATGCACTACTAAATACTTGCTACATTTTACTAACTACAGAAATGAAAGATGTATATATATAATGTCTAACTACTCTCTCTCTCTCTACTGCCCCCCTCCCCCTCCCCCTACCCCCACTCACCACATCCTTCCTGGGCGTGTATTCGCTGTCACTCTCCCCCTCCTCCGTCTCCCCCCCCGAGGTTGTGGGCGTGGTGGGCGTGGTGGGCGGGGCTGAATCCCTCTCTTCATCCTCCTGGTAGGGGGTAGTCGCCCCCCACTCCCCCCTCAGCAGGCCGGAGGGAGGCTTGATGCGTAGGGTAAGGTCGATGTGGGGGGTGTGGGCGTGCTGTGGGGGGGAGGGGGCTGGTTGGGGGCTAGTTGGGCGGCGGCGGCGGTGGTGGTGGTGGTGGTGTTTCCTCCTCCTCCTGGTCTTGTGTCTGAGGGCGGGGGAGGGGGGTGGGGTCGGGGGTGGGGGTGGGGTGGGGGTGGGGGTGGGGGGTGTGGTGGAGGAGGGGGATTGACTCCTCCTACGCCGTTTGTGCCTCCTTCCCCCCCCTTGTTGTTGTGGTGGTGGGGGGGCGTCGGTGTGGTTGTGGTTGTGGTTGTGGCTCTGTGGGAATGATAAGGAGGAAGAATCGCTCTCATTATTTACCTTGTCTTCCTCTTCCTCCTCCTTCTTCCTCTCTCCTATACCTCCTCCTCCTCCTCCTCTTCCTCCTCTACTAGTGTCTTCCTCTTCCCCCGTCTCTTCCTTCTTCTTCCTCCTCCTCGTGTTATTCAACGTCTTCTTGTTCTTCTCTATCTCTTCCTCCTCCTCTTCTTCTTCTTCATCATCTTCTTCTTCTTCCTCCTCTTCCTCTTCCTCTTCTTCCTCCTCCTCCTCCTCCTCCTCCTCCTCCTCGTCGGAAGAAGAAGACGATACTACCTTCTTCTTCTTCTTTTTCTTCTTCTTCTCCTTCTTCTCCTCCTCCTCCTCTTCCTCTTCCTTTGTGTTATCAATCTTCTTCTTCTTCCTGTCTTTGTTCTCATTGGCTTCACTTGTTGGTCTCCTCTTCCTCCTGTTCAAGCTCATCAGGGGGTTGGGGTCATACTCTGGGGGGGGGGAGAGAAAGGGGGGGTGAGTGATTGGAGGGATGGAGAGAAGAAAGTGTGAGGGTGGAGAGAGGAGAGAAAAGTTTGGAGAGAGATATTATAGTAGCAGTAAGGAATATATATACATGATAGAATGCAATAATAACATACACATATATACGTACACACACACACACACACACACACACACACACACACTCACCATGTACGGGAAACTCAGGAGGCAGGAGTCTTATGTCATCTATATGAATCTTCCCGGCGTCCCCATCATCAAATTCAACATTGACAAAATTATGGCTGGCTTCGTGTGCTGGTGAGGTGGAGGGGGCGATGGAACCTGTAGGGGGGGAGGGCTGATTACAGGTGTGTATGTGTATGTGTGTGTATGTGTGTGTGTGTATGTGTGTAAGTAGTAAGATAAATATTGCAAAGGTACACACTAGCTAATACACAGATAAACATAGGATATAAACCATCATTATCTCTCTCTCTCTCTCTCTCTCTCTCTCTCTCTCTCTCTCTCTCTCTCTCTCTCTCTCTCTCTCTCTCTCTCTCTCTCTCTCTCTCTCTCTCTCTCTCTCTCTCTCTCTCTCTCTCTCTCTCTCTCTCTCTCTCTCTCTCTCTCTCACCTGGATATAAGGCTCGGTACTGTTGGGACCAGAACGCACACACTCTCGTCCCCTCGGCAAGGAAGCGTGTGGTGCCGGGCTTAACCTCCTTCCACTGTTAGGGTGAAAATGAGGGGAAAATGAAGGGAATGAAGGGAAAATGAAGGGGAAATGAAGGGGGATGAAGGGAAGATGAGAGGAAAATGAAGGGGGATGAAGGGGAGATGAAGGGGAGATGAAGGGAAAATGAGGTAATATAATTGTTAATATCAAACAATACAAACTTAGTATTAGTAACTACAATAATAATAATAATAATAATAATAATAATATACATTAAAACACTGTACTGTACGTTATAGTTCACACACACATACACACACACACACACACACGGAAAACAGACGCACACCGGACACCAAAAACCAGTCATACAAAAAAGACCAAACGCACACGACCTTACCAATTACTCAAATACTTCACACACACAGATACACACACACACTGGACACCCAAAAAACACACATACACACATACACACACCCAAAAACAGTCATACGAAGAGGGCCATACGCACACGAACTTACCGACTGTTCTAATAATTCTTCGCGACAGTAAATATGTGGCCTTGATCCCCTCTCCCCATCCATCACTACACCATACACATCAGGAGGGGTGATCGGGACAACACACCCCGCGTACAGGAGGCCATCTTGGAGCACTAACACCCGCGCCTTGTCCACTAGGTCACACAAGTCCATTACGCACACGCTGGGCTCTGGAAAGGTGATGTGTGCGTTAGTGTGTGCGCGTATGGGTGTGTGATAAATTAATAAGAAATAAATTGATCAAATACAGTCAATTTTTAAGTATAAACGTCAAATAAATGAATAAATAAATCAATAAAAAATGACATCGGAAAAATATTTGACTTCGTTTAAATCTTGAATAATTCCCAGAAAATAAATAAATAAAAAATGAATATAAATCAACAATATATATTTTTTTCCTTCAAACAATCACAGTTCTATAATAATAATAATAATAATAATAATAATAATAATGATAATAATGATAATAATAATGATGGTTGCCTTACCTGCTGACTGTTTGACTGGCTTGGGCGTCTCAGCTGTGGTAGAGGAAGCAGTAGTAGTAGTAGTAGTAGTGGTAGTAGTAGTAGTAGTAGTAGTGGAGGCTGACGTGGTGGTGATGGTGGGGGTGGTAGTAGTGGTAGTGGTAGGGGTGGTAGTAGGAGTGGTAGTAGTAGTAATAGTACTTTTGGGGATAGTAGTAGTAGTAGCAGTAGTAGTAGTGGTAGGTACAGTAGTAGCATTATTGGTAGTGGTGGTGGTGGTAGTGATTGCAGTGGTAGTAGATTGTTGTGTGGTGGTGATGGTGGTGGGTGTGGTGGAGGTGGTGGTGGTGGTGGTGACAGGCGTGGTGGTGACTGAAGTAGCAGCAGTAGCAGCAGTAGTACTAGAGACAGTAGTAGTACATGATGATGATGATAATGATGATGATAATGATGATGATAATGATGATAATGATGATTGTGGTGGTGATGAGAGTAGTGATGGTGTTGACGCCCTCACCACCACACCACAGAGAGTAGCGGACGTTAAAGTAGCAGCCGTAGTAGCAGTAGTAGCAGCAGCAATAGTAGCAGTAGTAGTAGTAGCAGTAGTAACAGTTGTAGAAAAACTGCTAAATTCGGACAGCTGTATTGGCAACGCTGCAGCACCCTCAGCCTCCGTTTGTAACACTGGTTGTACTTCGTAAGAGCGGCTGGAGGTAACTCTCTCTTCTCTCCTTCTCTCTTCTCTCCTTTCCTCTTCTCTCCTTTCCTCCTCTCCTCTTCCTTCATCATCTTCTCTCTCCTTCTCCTCCTCCGATTCATCATGTTCTGCTGCTGCTACTGTGGAGTGCTTCTTGAGGGACCTGGAGGAGTAGCAGTAGTAGTAGTAGTAGTAATAGAGAGGAAAATTTCAACATTGGTGGCAGCAGTGGGATTAAGACCAATAATAGTAGTAGTAGTAGTAGTAGTAGTAGAGAAAAATTTCAACATTGGTGGCAGCAGTGGGATTAAGATCAATAGTAGTAGTAGTAGTAGTAGTAGTAGTGGTAAATAATCTAACTAATGTCGCCTTAGCACGAGAAAAAAGTATTATTATTATTATTATTAGTTGTAAAAATATTATTGAATCATCCTTTGAACTATATAATTGAGCATTGAGATTTAGTAATAGTAGTAATAGTCAGGTTAGAATAGTTTTTTTTTAATTTACTTATTATTATTATTATTATTATTATTTTTTTTTTAGGTTGGCTTTGTGCAAATAAATTGTAAACAAATTGTAAGTCAAAATTATACAAAATAAATTCAGTTATTATGTAATGAGTTATTATATATCATTATGGTGTCAATAATTGTCCCTTTGTATAATGATGTCATTTAAATAGATATGTAGCTACTATGTAACAGCCAATTCAAATTAAACAAAAACTCAATCACAATAACAAAAAATACGTAATCAAGTACATTAAAAATCAAATAATAATTCTTAAGTCTAATATATTCTGTCATTGAAATACATGTTGATTTGTAAGTCTTTCAATAACATTCTTGTGTATAGAATCACTTTCACACTCGCTCTAAAGAAAGTTTCCTGTCTCTAATCAAAATAACGTAATATTACATGTCTATCCTCTAGTTTATATAAATATGTTCCTTAATGAAAGAAGTAAGAGCAAGTTTATTTTATATATTACACAAAAAAGACGAAATAAAGTATATATTATTATTAAAAGATTGTCCGCCTCTGAAATCAACAACATCGCGCTGCTAGGGTAAGGAGGAGCCCGCTGCCCCTCTCACCCAGGAGCTGACGTGAACCAAGAATGACCTGACCTAACCTGACCTATTAACACACACACACACACACACACACACACACACACATACACACCTGTACAAGGCCTCCATGCTAGACTGTTTCTCCGCTGCAGTTTTTCTCTTCTCTTTATCCCTCAGCATAGAGCGGCGGGTGAGGGAACCACGCCCACGCACAGCCATCCTCTTGCGGGCGTGCACTCCACCTCGACCCACGCCCCCGCCTCCTCCACCCACGCCCACGCCAAGGGACACACCACCCACGCCTCCACATGCAACGGGGCTCTGAGGAAAAATGAGGTTGTTATTATTATTATTATTATTATTATTATTGAGAGAGAGAGAGAGAGAGAGAGAGAGAGAGAGAGAGAGAGAGAGAGAGAGAGAGAGAGAGAGAGAGAGAGAGAGAGAGAGAGAGAGAGAGAGAGAGAGAACTATATACTTACAGTTTTTCTCTTCTCTTCCTCAACCTTCGCATCATCGCCATTGACGTGGTGGTTGTGGTTGTGGCTGTGGTTGTGGTGGTGGTGGTGGTGGTGGTGGTGGTGGTCCTGGGGGGGCTGGAGGGGGTAGTGGTGGGGGTGGGGGGCAGCCTCCTCATCCTCCTGCCCTCCCTCACGAACCTATGGGGGGGGAGAGGTGATGAGGGGGGGAAGGGTGATAGCTATGGGTAAGGTATATATTCACCCCTGTCTGTCTGTCTGTCTGTCTGTCTCTATCTATTTGTCTGTCTGTCTGTCTGTCTGTCTGTCTCTATCTATTTGTCTGTCTGTCTGTCTGTCTGTCTCTATCTATTTGTCTGTCTGTCTGTCTGTCTGTCTGTCTCTATCTATTTGTCTGTCTGTCTGTCTGTCTGTTTTGATAATAATGTTTAAAAATGTATGTTATTTCTAAGTGCTTTCTACTTACTATTATTATTATTATTATTATTATTATTATTATTATCATTATTATTATTATTATTATTATTATCATTATTATTATTGTTATTATTATTTGATTATATTTTCAAGACTATTTATTTTTCTTTTACAATGTCAGCGTAAGTTAACATTAATTATTGTATGTTTAAGTGGGATTCATTTGTGTGTGTGTGTGTGTGTGTGTGTGTGTGTGTGTGTGTGTGTGTGTGTGTGTGTGTGTGTGTGTGTGTGTGTGTGTGTGTGTGTGTGTGTGTGCATGGTGTGTGCACGGTGTGTGTGTGTACCTTGAGTTCGGGCCGCAGCGTGGGCCGCACCTTGGGCTTGCCTGCCGCCAACAGGTGCATGGTGATGCCCTTGGGCTTCTTGGCCACGATGGTTTCCGTTGCGTCCTCCTTGCTGGGGGAGTGTTTCTTAGGGCGGCCGGGCTTACGCTTCTTGGACGCGGACACCCACACAGGGGCGGCCTCGGGGTCTGACGGGGAGGACTCCACCAGGGGCGTGTCGGGGCCTGGCCGCGGGCACGGCTCCTCCTCACTCTCCTCGGCGCGGGGCTCCGGAGCCTCCTCGGGGACGTTCTCAGGGGCGTCCTCGGGGGCGTGGTCCGGGGCTTCGTCCGGGGGCGGCGCGGCGCACTGGAAGGGCGGGCCTAAGGCGGGGGGCGGGGCGTCCTCGGAGGAACAGGACCACCGGCGTGCACAGGGGGACGCCGCCCCCGTGGTGGCCTCGTCGCCAGAGTCGTGGCGCCCCGCGGGTTCCGGGGCATCGGGGCTGGCGGGCGGGACGGAGGGTGCGGGCGTGGGCGGGGTGACTGTGAAGGTGGCTGTCAGCACCGGAGGCTTGAGGATGGACCGTGCCCCGACGCGCCCCGCCCCGTGGTGCCCCGTGGGCGCCGCCGTCACACGTTCCAGCACGGGCGGCGACAGTTCCTTCTGGGGGGACTTCTTGCCCCGCGGCCTGCCAGCCTTGCGGCGCCCCACGGGGCGGGGCTTGTGTACTTTCCTCTTGGGCGGCCTGCCTGGTCCTCTGCGGGGCGGGGTGGTGCCCGAGGCGGGGCGGCGGGGCTGCAGGCGGGACAGCTCCCTGTGCTTCTCCTTGTACTGCCGCTGCAGCTCCGCCAGCTTGAGCCGCATGTCCAGCTCGGCGGGGTCCATGGCGTCCGGCCCCAGCCCCGCCCCGCCCACCATGGCCCCGCCACGCCCACCACACGCCTCACGCTGGTGCTGCGCCGCCCGCGTGGCGATGAACGCCTTGGCCTCCCGCTCACTCTGAGGACTCTTGTAGCTGCGGCTCAGGTCCGCGGCCTTGGCGGGCGTGGAGGGCGTGGTGGGCGTTGCGGCGGCCGCACGGGTGGTGGGATGGGCGGG
>JAXIVD010004541.1:32500-35181 GCA_036785275.1 Cancer borealis | reverse complement strand
CTAAAGCTCTCATTGGGTACCGCTGTGAAGTCAGTTAAATATTGTGGCGTGAAATTGTAAGATTAAACGAGTACTTACCAAGTATGAAGTTTGATCGTAATTTCATGAACATTTAACGACGTCACAGTGGTGCACAATGCCCTCCCTCCCTGCCCTATCTATTCACGGAGCTCACTTTGGGACATGGGCTCTCAGCGGTAGTTGGTGGCTGCTTCCTAAAACCTACTCTCTAAACGGACTGATGGTGGAATGGTAGGGGGAGCATCTCATTGTGCACCACTGTGACGTCGTTAAATGTTCGTGAAATTACGATCAAACTTCATACTTGGTAAGTACTCGTTTAATCTTACAAATATAAAACATAATGTAATACATGGAAATGGGAAAAAAAATAACGAACACGATTGCGAAAGAAGTAAGCATGTTCAGAAGACTGATGTGATGGAGAAGATGAAGTTGGATCATGAGCTGATGGAGGAGGTTGAGTGGCTGATGGAGGAGGTTGAGTGGCTGATGGAGTGAAGTGAGTCTCTGCTGGAATGAGATGATCGTCCTCTCAGTCAAGACCAGAGGAAACCTTGAGGGAATCAAGATGTGATATTTTCTTAGAGAAATTTGTCAGGTTAAGTAGCTGAACTTTCTTTTCATTAATTAATTACAGTAAGATTACACCTAATATAAGATAATTGAAGAAAAATTAAAAAGTGCATACAAATTTTTTGTCACATTTTTTAACTTACTCACTGTAACTTCCTTAGCTTTACTTGCATTGCATTTTCAATCACTGATACAAAATCTGCACACTTTTCCGATCCTTAGGATATGTAATAAGTACTGATAGACAAAATATTAGGTGGTTAAAATGGCAGTTAAAGTAAAACTATTGCAAACTGAGGTGGGTGAGTGTCGCTTGTGACCAGAGAGAAGTTATGTATTTTTTAGCAGGTGAGGTGAGGTTACATCTCTCCAGTCACAAGCGACGCTCACCTGTCATGCCTCATTTTGCAGTCATTTTACTTTTACGGCCATTTTAACCACCTAATACTTTGTTTTTCAGTATTTGTTACATACCATAAGAATCAGAAAAGTGTGCAGATTTTGAATTAGTGATTGAAGATGCAATGCAAGTAAAGCTAAGTGAGTTACAGTGAGTTTAAGTAAAATATGTGACAAAATATGTTTATGCACTATTTCATTTTTCTTCAATTATCTTATGTTAGGTGTAATCTTACTGTAATCAATTTATGCTCATGATATGCAACAATGTATCACAAACACAATGGTAGGCTCAGTTTTTCTTAAAATTATCTTGTAGCTTGGTAATATCGGATAAGAGTACAACATTTCAATGTGCTGAAAACATGAAAATCCGCTTACCTTTTAAATGTTGACTTCTTGAGACCCAGGCCAGTATATTTCGGAAGCCCTGGCATAAGTGTCCCTAAGTGTATCTGTGTTAGTGAACGTAAAGTGCTGAGGATTTAACAATTATTACATTCCACCAAACCATTAACACTGGGTCTGTAAGAAAGTACATTGCATTTTATGCTGTTGAACTCTTAGCACAATCAAATAAAAACTTAATTAACAAATTATTTGCCGTTATCAAACAATAGAACTTTGGGAGTAGTGAAAGGACAGATAACATGATCCAAAAATGCATGTGCCACAACTTATACTGATTTGTTAGGGAGTGGAGCAAGAATTGAAACGTGTAAGAAATGACCAACAGTTACCATTAAATATTGATTACCATGCTCTATGAAGGGGAACTTTAAAAGGTCTATGGCAAGTGTATCCCAAGGTGTGGAAGGCACAGGATATCTCCTTTGGTTCTTGCACATGTATGGTACAAGTCAATTTAGGCATGGATATCTTTTCACATGGGTAGCCAGAATAATTTAAATTTAACTTGTCAGAGTGATTAGTCTGTGCCAGGATGTGAAGCATGGGGAGTGTCATGAATGAGTTTGAACACAGACTGAGGAAGAGTTTGAGGAATGACAAGCTGATGGATGAGATGAGGGATCATAATTGCCTATGAGTGTGGTTGCGTTGTAGATCAATTGGTCTTGAAGAAAGTAGTGTGAAAGAGATGAAACCTGAGGACGGTTAGAAGTATCACTTGATTTGAGGTAGTGAATGATCTTTGACCATATGTGTGGTCATTGTGCTGAGTTGTGTATAGATCAACATGAGAAAGTGCATCAAAAGTGGATGGTTTGAGTGGTAACAAGACATGTTAGAGCACAGTAGTGAGAAAGAGCATCAGCAACTACATTGGCTTTACCTTTGATGTATGCGAAATCTGTCATGAAATCTTGGATTGTGAGCAACCAACTCCTATAGGGGGAGCTGTTGGGCGGAGAGACCCAGGACAGATGCCCCTTAGCTTGTGTTTGCCATCAGAGATTGTATGGTCAGAATTATGTTACAGTTGTTGAATCTGCGTTACTTGAAGGTATGCCGGGCACTGCCTAGAGATGGGGTGGTGATTACCACCACAGAAAAAACATGACTCAGAATGGGTACAAGCCTTGGCGTCATGGTAACCGCTGCATTTCCTGTAGCAGATCTTGCTGTTGCAGAAGATGTTCCCATGTCCAAACAGAAGGCAGCGGGTGCACCTAAGAACAGGGAGGGTGTGGTATCTAACGTGGTTTATTGCTGAGTTTAAGGCA
>JAXIVD010004541.1:22500-27500 GCA_036785275.1 Cancer borealis | reverse complement strand
TTGTATAACCGAACTGAACCAAACCAAACCTAACATAATCTAATCAAACCATAACCTAACTTAACCTAACATAACATAACCTAACATAACTTGAAAGATGTTTTGCCAGGTAAACAATGGTGAGCACCGCCTGAAATCTTCACAGATGTGTTGAGTACACTATGTATAGTATGTATGACTTCATATTTATATCGATATCGTCCGAGCAGTAGGTATGCAGATTTACCCAAATACTTTTTGGCTTACCTTAATCTAAGTTGTATGTACAGTATTTACAGTTGCACTCAATGGTTACTCCGAGTCAAAGGGAAGTGTCTGGGTGCAGCCATTGATATTTATGCTCCGCCCACAATCAGCTGATGTACCTAGGCTCCGCCTCCCTCCTCCTAGGCATCAGTGTTGAAACCACCATGGCGTCTAATAAGTGTGTGTAGTATCTTCTCCCACGGTTAATACTTACATGTCAGATAGAATTAAGGTTGCAGAATATCATGCAATATATATTAACTTCTGGAAACTATTAAAAACATTTGTTTCAATTTTTGTATACCTACCGCCTCAGTAGGTAAGACCAGTATCTGGTTACAGCCCCGCAATGTTAGGTTGGGGTGGGGTTAGTGTTAGGTTGGGGTTAGGGTTAGGTTAGGATTTGGGTTAAGTTAGGTTTCTTGAAATGAAAAAGCATCATATGTTGCCCAGAAATAAATAGTCCATGCCTTAAAAATTAGTAGGCTAACCTTATCTAACCTCCCTGAAGCCTACCAGCGCCATGGATAATAGATTAAAAAAAAAAAAAAAAAAAAAAAAAGCCTAACCTAGCTACGCACACTTATTAGACGCCATAGTGGTTTCAACACTGATGCCTAGAAGGAGGAGTGAGGCGGAGCCTAGGTACATCAGCTGATTGTGGATGGAGCATAAATATTAATGGCTGCACCCAGACGCTTCCCTTTGACTCGGAGTAACCATTGAGTGCAACTGTAAATACTGTACATACAACTTAGGTTAAGGTAAGCCAAAAAGTATTTGGGTAAATCTGCATACCTACTGCTCGGACGATATCGATATAAATATGAAGTCATACATACTATACATAGTATACTCAATACATCTGTGAAGGTTTCAGGCGGTGCTCACCATTGTTTATCTGACAAAACATCTTTCAAGTTATGTTAGGTTAATTATGTTATGTTAGGTTATGGTTAGGTTACATTAGGTTATGGTTAAATTAGGTTAGGTTAGGTTTGGTTCGGTCAGGTTTGGTTATATAAGGTTTTTATATTTCATTACCCAAAAGCTGGGCGTTTCACCCTAGATTTTAACGGATTATGTTACCGATGCGACTGTAACCTACCGGACTTTCTTCTACACTAATGGACTTTAGTCCGGATCTGGGTTGATTGTCCGCTAGCAGACAGAGTCCGGTAAATCGGGGTCCGTTAAATCGAGGGTCGACAGTAGTTAATACTTTATGCCTCTCCAAGTGCTCCATCCATCTCTCCTTAATCACTCTCTCACACATCTTTCCCACAACACTGGTCAAGGACACTGGTCTGTAGTTTAGTGGGTTTTCCTTACTTCCTTCTTTAAATATCGGTGTGATATTTGCCCTTTTCCAGTCCTTAGGCACTCTTCCCTGCATCAATGATGTTACCACAACACTATGAATTTTCCCAGCCAATTGCTCACTACATTCCTTCAAAATTCAGTTTGATACTCCATCTGGTCCCATTGATTTATTGACATCAAGCTCCTTCAGCATCTTAAGTATTTCCTCTTTTGTAACAGAGACAGTGTTCATCGAGATCCCTTTGAAGACTTCCTCTACACTCTCTCCACAGTGAGCACTGATCTAAAGCGTTTGTTCATCACCTCTGCCATATCCTGAGCCTCTTCGTAAACTGCTTCTTCGACTTTCAGCTTTGTTATCCATTCTCTATGTTCCATCTTCCCATTTATGTGTTTGTAAAACAGCTTGGGTTCATCTATACACTTATCTATTACATCTCTCGTATTTTATTCTCTCCATTCTTATTATCTCGACTTAATTGCTCCTAGCTTTAATGTACTCGTCCCATCTGTTTTCAGTTTTTCGCTTCCTCCATCTATGTGTGTGTGTGTGTGTGTGTGTGTTTACCTAGTTGTAACTTACAGAGAAAGAGCTATGCTCATACTGTCCCGTCTCCAAATTTATTATTATCCAGTTTGCTTTTAAAATCATGAATATTTCTTGCATTAAGCACTTCTGCACCAAGTTTATTCCAGGCTTCTATATGGGAAGCTATATTTGTTTATGTCTCTTGCATGTAGTTCTTTTCAGTTTCTTCTCGTATTTCTGTCGTCCCACCCAAACAGATCTTCTCTGTCAATTTCCTCCAGACCTTTTCAGGTTCTATACACTGCTATAAAGTGGCCCCTCTCTCTTCTTTTCTCAAGAGTTGAGAGTTTCAACCTAGAAATTCTTTCTTCACGCTTGGAGCCAATTTTGTAACTGCTCTTTGTATTCTCTCAACCTTCTTTATATCCTTCTTTTTATGTGGTGATCAAATCACTGCCGCATATTCTAACTTTGGTCAAATAAACAATGTTATTAATTTCTTAATCATCTCTTCATGCAGATATTTGAAAGCCATTCTTATATTTCTTAGCAGCTGATCTGATATATATCTCTTGTGATTTTATTAATATGTTTCTCTGGTGACAAATTATCTGTAATCCATACTCCCAAATCTTTTTCGACATTTGTTTTGCTTATCCACTAATTTCCCATCCAATACTTTCCTCTCTGTCTCATTTTACTACTGCCCATTTCCAGCACTTTACACTTTTTGGCATTACACTCCATTTTCCATAATTTACTTCATCTGTGTATCTTATCCAGATCCTTTTGTAAATGCTCACAGTCCTCTTTACTTTCTATTTTTCTTAGTAATTTAGCATCATCTGCAAATATACTTATATAACTACTCACTCTCCTTGTCATATCATTTACATAGACCAAGAACATCACTGGGGCCAATACTGATCCCTCAGAAACTCCATTTTTCACTCTGTACCATTCTGATTTTTAATCTTTTATTACTGTTCTCATTTCTCTGTTGCTCAAAAAGACCTCCTTCAATCCTCCAACATTTTCTAGTTTCCAGAGCAGTCTCTTGTGAAAGTACCTTGTCAAAAGACATCATGAGGTACAGGTATTTGCAATCAACCCACCCCTCTTTTTTTCTGTGTCACGTCAATCATTCCAGTAAAATCTTAGTAAGTTTCTTATACAAGGACTTCCATTTTGATATATTTCCATCAAGTTCAGGTAATTTTATAGTGGGTAATTATAAGTTAGGCTTAAGTCATTTAGGTTTAGGCTTTATTTCTGTGGATAACTTAATTTGAGTTAAAAGTAAGCTTCAGTTTCACACTTATTTTCAATAACTTTATTAAACTCCTCTCCTTACCCAAATTATCCATGGAAATAGATCCTAAACCGTAACTTAGAATTACCCACTATAGAATTACCTGAACTTGATGAAAACATCAAAATGTGAGTCCTTGTATAACGAACTTACTAAGATTTTACTTGACGTGACACAGAAAAGAGAGGGGTGGGTTGATTGCAACTATCTGTACCTCAAGATGGCTTTTGACAAGGTACTTTCACAAGAAACTGCTCTGGAAACTAGAAAATGTTGGAGGATTGAAGGAAAACTTTTTGAGCAACAGATTTGATATTTTGCCTCTTTAAGACTTAGTGCAATACAATCAGGACTAGGAGTTTTATTTACTTTACTCCTATCAAGTGCCTTAGTTACAGCATCCTCAGTAAAGTCACAATCACTGAAAGGAATTAAGCTGGGGATATTTTCTGCATGTCACAGGTGTCTCCAACGGTAAGAATGTTAAAAGTAATCATTTAATACTTCGGCCATTTCTGATTCTGTATTTGTTACCTCACCATAGCTTTTTAAAGCTAATCATCTGCAGAACATAAGAGGAATATTGCAGAAGAAAATCAGATTTGACAGACATGCTGTTTAGTTTAAGTGTTGAACAAAATGTTATAAAATATCTTTTTTTTTACAGCTATAGCAATTTATATTTTTCTCAAATTTTTTTTTTTTCAGCATCAAGCATTATAAAATTCGATTATTATAATAAGTGAATATTTTGGCCTTGAAAACTTGAATTAATTATTATTATTATTATTTTTTTGTTCACCAAGTTGAAGTAATGATAGGCTTTCCAAGAAAAACTATATTATTCCCTCAAAGGAACATTGCTTGTATTAAACTAATAGATTTGTACCAACCTTGAAGTCTTTAATTTCTTAGGAGACAGGGATTAGATACACGTAATGATTATGTGTCATTATAACTGACAAGATTTTTAATAGTGACACTGAAAAATTTTCATATTTTTGCTATTTAGATAAACTCGTTTTATTAACTGATGGTCGAAAAATTTGTGAGATACATAGTTTGCTAGGGCACAGTGATGGATTTGTTTTTCTCTTGGTCTTACAGAAGAAGGTTTTCATGGAGCAGAGCTGGACAAACCAACAGAGGGCAGCTGCAACAAAGGTTAGAAATAGTTGACCAGAAGAGCATACCTGACATTTTACATAATTCAATTTTAGACATTGTAATCTGTCAGAGTGAAATTAACAATTTTAAAATTGTCTGTGATTTGGTTGTATAAGCAAAGGTAATTGTTTTATTTCTAACAAATACTATGATGCTTCTAAATTGTAAAATAATTAATGGAACATTTCATTTATTATTTGTTGTAACTATTTGCTTAATTATTGTACTTGTGTGTATTTATCATTATATAACCAATTACAGGTTCACAATCTTTTGTCTGAAAACCGAAAAGCTCCGAAAACCGAATTTTTCCCCCCAAGATGTCGTTTACACACCAAAGCTCATCAGATACACGTCGTCTCTGCTGCTCACGGATATTTTGTTTATTTTTTGCTGATTTTTTTTTGTACTTTGAAGATTGTG
>JAXIVD010004541.1:0-15000 GCA_036785275.1 Cancer borealis | reverse complement strand
GTTTGCATTTGCATAGTGTAGTAAAGAACTAATCTTTTTTTGTAGGAACTCAACCATTTTCGATTCCTAAATCAAAAAAGATGTTTGTTGCTCAGAACATCATTTAACAACAGTATTTGATAACAAGATAGTTGAAGCAGGAGAACCTTTGAGTCATACTAATCCTTTCATAGCTAATTATATGGTGTTCAAAGATTTTTGTTTAAATCTTTCAATACTATTGCTCATAATTTACATTAATATGCTAAATTTGTTACATATATGCATGAACATAATACACTGGAGGGAATACTACCTGAAAGGATGGGAAATAAGAACAGTATAGTAGAGTATTTTCTTGGAGTCCGTGACCATTTTCTTCCTATCTTTTTTCTCGATAGATTCGATAACTTGGACCATTTTAAAGAAAAATTAGCTCTTATGTCCCTCTGGGAAAAAGAAAAATTAGCTCCTATGCCCCTCTGGGAAATGATGGCTAACTTTTCTAGAGACCAATATTGAAAATAGCCGCCACTGACATCTTGAAAAACAATTGATTAATGGGCAATCGTATTTTGTGGTCGCAAGGGACTTGCGTGAACTTTTCCTCCTGATAAATGGTTGTTTACATTTCTCTGTGGGAAGATAGGTGTAGTGGGCATCCGAGGCTTTTAGCAGAACCTACATTGATGGATGTATTTGTTTTGAAAATCTTATCCTTTAGGAATTTGAAGCTGGGGCTCTCATGAGGCCTCTCGTAACTCTAGTTCCTTACTGCTCTGTCTTCTCTGTTCCTTCATTAATTTCTTCATAATATACTTCACAAGTATTGCTTTTGGGTTCCAAGACATTGCCTCACTGCATAAACATCTGGCATCAATAAGCTAAGGCTTGCGTTTCACACACAGGATCCCTGGTTTCCTCTGAGCAACACATTCCGCTTGCACCTAATTGTCTGTGTCCTTTGTATCTAGAATGACAGGGGCTGTGTAGCTGTCTGACCGGAGCACGCTATATATTATGAACATGGTTGGATCTGCCTCTGCATGGGAGCATGTGAACTCTGGCACAAGCTTGCCTGTAATGAGGATCTTTGCAGTGCTGCCTGTGAATATGTGAATCTGAATTCATGTCGTACCCTCCATATGAATCTTACATCTACCAGGCATGTCTTGCTGCCAGTCAGTTCCTTCCTGTCTGTCTCATTGTGGCTACGCTTCGTCCCTGTCGGCATCTATTGTGTATCTCTTTGGCTTAATACAGGAACCCTAACACCAACATGTATTTCTGTAATGAACCTACTATCCAGATGGCACAGTGATAAGAAGGCCAAGTTTTTCCTAAGTACAGGCTGGGCCCAGCTAGCCAGTCAGCCAGCACTGCCCAGTGACCAACAGACACTCCACGCCTCAGGATTTTACAGTGCAGTGACAGTGGGTGTCATGAAGTGACAGTAACCCGTTGTGCATTGTTCAGTGCTTTGTTTGTATCTTCACACCGCTGTTAACTCCAGCTTTTTGGAGGCGGGAGACTGAACACCAAGCGTCACATCTCTTAATATTGGGTATCAGGTGACTGGTTCGGCCTTACTGAGTGAGTGACGGGGCATGTCTATGTGATGCAGAGAGGCTGGAAGCGCACGCATATGTTTACCACTGAACCCCGTTAACTTGCACCACTCACCCTCACACTGTCTTAAATTTTAAAGTTTGTGTTAAACTCCTTTTTCCTCTCGGGTTTTCGACAATACCTGCCTACTCATGGCTCTTCACAGTCAGCCATGGCAGAATCACCGTCTTCCTTTGAGTGCGGTGACACCGAGCACGCCCATGTTGCTGCCTTGTCACGTAAGGACCCTGGCCCAAAAGTTTCCAAGCAGTCCCCACACAGTCCCCTCACTTTTGACACCTCATCTCCCTACCCACACAGACTTCCTTCATCTCATTAAGTATTTGGAGGAATCAAGACTGTTAGCTGATGTTTGACGGAGACAGGTAGATGAAGACAGTTGAAGAGAGGAAGAGTTACATAGCAGGCGAAAAGAGGCTGAAAGGAGGAACGCAGATGAAGTGAAACACAAGGAAGACAACGAGCACTTCATATCTTTGGCATATATGTTGTTGGCGCCTTTCACTGAAAGTGGAGCGGAGGCCCCTCCCACTCAACACCCACTTTCTCCACCTTACTCATCTGACCCTCATCCAACACTCGACCCTTCTGCTCTCACATACGACCCTTTGATAACCAGTACCGCAGCTGCTTCACCTGTGACCACAGCTGCCGTCACAGTTGCCACTACAGTCGCTGCCTCACCTGTCATCATGACTATGACTCCTACACCTACTGCTGGCCCTCTACGGGCAAACCTGTGGCTCAGAGTTCCTCCACCCTGCAAGCTGACTCAACATACCAAGTATTCAGGCAATGGCGTCGGGGGTGGCACGATTTTTCAGTTATGTTCGACCTACAGCGCCTCTCCAGGGAAAAGCAGCTCATCCAAATATGGATGTCAGTCTCCCTGGACGCTCAATGGACTCTGGAACACGTTTGGGATCGCACCTGACACACTCCTAACTGTAGACGAGGTCTTTGATGAGTTGCAGTCCCATTTCACGTCAATGAAATGAAGCCTTTCACCGCCACAAATTCTTGTTTGCAAATAGGCAGCCGGCAAGCCTTTTCCTGAGTTTTATGTCCACCTGAAGAACTTAGCTGAAGAGGTCGACCTATGCTCAGGCAACCCAGTGACTATCGAGACTCGGCTTAAGATGGGTGTTACTCATGGATGTCAGAGAGGAAGAGCTGGTTAATGCCTCATCTCTTTGGACACAAAGGCACCTCTCCAGGAGGTGGTCACATGCTGCCGCTCATTTGAAGCTGCTCAGGAAACAGCATCCGCCATTCAGTCTTCACCAAGTCACCTGTGCACCGTTTCTGCTTACAAGAAGGGTAATCGACATGATCAGGTGACCTCTTCACCTTACCCATTGTTCTCAGGGCCTCAAGAGAAGCCTTCAGCTGCTAATGCAACCCAATCCTGCCAGTGTTGTATCTACTGGCATGGGTCCGGTTAGTGCCCTGCCACTGAAGGCACCTGCAACAACTGCGGACATAAGGGCCATTGGGCAAGTACTGCCAAGAGCCCTGTTAAGAAAGTACGGTGTCTTTTATACGACAAGTACTACTGAGTGAAGTGGATGGACCATGGCAAGGGCAAGTCACATCCCTACACGGAAGTCCAGTTCCTACCGCCGTGTGGCTCACGTCCCCTCTTCAAACGACATGGTCTTCCATATCCGTGTGTGTTCACCTGGTGTACGGAGAGTCCACTTCACGACTCCAGATGTTAGCAGACACCAACGTGGACGTCATCGTCATCGTCATCGGCCAGCAACACCTTGACATACTTTAAATCCCCAGGAGCAGCCTATACCTCTACGTTTTGTCCACACGCTGACGGCTGATGGTTCAGAGATGTCACCTGGCCATAGATGTTTTGAAGCTATCTTATGGCAGAGATCTTGTGTCGCCCAGATACAAGTGCATGCGGGCGTCCAGACTCCACTCCTCTCCTATGGTCACTGCAAGGAATTGGCCATCATATCACCGGAGTTCCCGAAGACAATCCTAATAGTTAAGCACGTTAACCAGTGTGGCGAACTGTCACTCCCCGTCCTTACGTCCCCCTCCGCCGCGAAGGAGTATTTTCTTTGGGACTTCAAGGACGTCTTACTCTCTAAGGAGGATCTCAAGGAGGCACTCCTGAAGCCAATGATTGGCTGACCCATGAGGATCCACCTGAAGGAGGACGCAGTACCGTTTGCCATTCATACACCAAAACAAGTCCCCTTTGTGTTCCAGCAGCAAGTCAAGGACGAGCTGGAATCCATGACACATCAGGGGTTAATCGAGCCTGCCGGCGATGAGCCATCTGACCGGTGCCACTCATTGGTTGTCGTTGCCAAGGACAAAGGTATTCGGATCACGGTGGACCTCACAAAACTTAATGGTCAAGTTTGCTGCCAGACTCACCAGCACCAACGTCTTTCACTGCCCTCCACAGGATTAACACTTCAGCTCGTTTCTTCACAACAGCGGACACCCTATGCGGGTACTGGCAGTTGGATCTTGACAAGGAGGATCGACATCTCATGACCTACATAACCCCATATGGCTGATTCACGCACTGCAGAGAACCCATAGACTTCGCGGCCACTAATGATGGCTACTGCCTCCATGGTGACATGGCACTCCAGGGGATGGAGAATTGCGTCAAGGTGGTCAATGACATTCTCCTCATTGATGACGACTTCTCTACACACCTGAAAAGGATTCGTCAGATGTTGGTCAGGTGCTGCGAGCATTGAATCACCTTGAACAAAGACAAGTTCGCAGTCGCCAAGCCTAGGGTGCGGGTATTTCTGCAGACCAAGTCAGTGCCATCTGGGACTTCCCGACTCCCGCAAAGTTCACTCCAGACATAGCAGCTGAGGCGCAACCCCTTCGCCCCTTTATGAGCCCAAAATGGACGTTTGCATGGACAGCAGACCATGACCAGGCTTTCAGCCACGTCAAGACGGTCTTAATTCAACCACCTGCCCAGGCACACTTCGACCCGGTGCTACTGGTCATTCTTCAGATGGATGCCTCTCACCATCACTATGTCGGGTATGCTCTCCTCCAGGATTACGGCCAGGGAAGGACACGTCTAGTTCAGTGTGGCTCACGCTTCCCTACTGATGCTGAGACCCGCTACGCCACCATTGAACTAGAGCTACTCACTGTCGTCTGGGCCATGTCAAAATGTAGACTCTATCTTATTGGACTACAAATTTCACGCTGATGACGGACTACTGACCACTGGACCCGATTCTTAACACGTACACTTTGGATACGGTTGAGAACCCCCCCTCCAGCGCTCAAGGAGAAAATATTGCCCTACCTCTTCGCAGCCGTGTGGTGTGCTGGCAAATAGCTCTGCATTCCGGATGCTCTGTTGAGAGCCCCAATTAGCCGCCCCACACTGGAGGACGAGATTGCATGCACCGACATCGCTGCCCACTTATGGCACGTTGTAACCTCAAACGCCAGATACTCTGACCAAGACACACCACATCATGACACTGATAGGACCCTACAGGAACTCCGAGTCACAGCGAGCGCGGACCGATTGTACGCCTGCCTTACCTCATGCGTGATGTCCGGATTTCCATCCAACTGATATGAGCTACACAGCTCTCTACTCCCCTATTGAAAACTCCACGATTGCCTCTATGCGGATGGGGAGCTGGTCCTGTATGGCCAGAGAATTCTGGTTCCTGCTGCTCTTCGCCGTCATAACCTCGCACACCTCCATGACAGCCATCGGGGAGTGGAAACTCTGGAACTCTCTTCCTTTGCCTGTTTTTTCATCTGCCTATGGCATGAACTCTTTCCAAAGAAGAGTATCAAGACATCTTTAATGCTAAAATGGACTTCCATTCCCTGCTTTTAATTCTCCTACTGTCCCCTTTACAGAGTCTGGCAACAAGTGGGATTATTTTTTTAATGTATTATTTTTTTAATGTAAAAAAACAAAACATCTACATCTACATCTACATCTACCTCTACCTCTACCTCTACCTCTACCTCTACCTCTACCTCTACCTCTACCTCTACCTCTACCTCTACCTCTACGTGTGTGTGTGTGTGTGTGTGTGTGTGTGTGTGTGTGTGTGTGTGTGTGTGTGTGTGTGTGTGTGTGTGTGTGTGTGTGTGTGTGTGTGCGTGCGTGCGTGTGTGTGTGTGTGTGTGTGTGTGTGTGTGTGTGTGTGTGCGTGCGTGTGTGTGTGTGTGTGTGTGTGTGTGTGTGTGTGCGTGGGTGTGTGTGTGTGTGTGTGTGTGTGTGTGTGTGTGTGTGTGTGTGTGTGTGTGTGTGTGTGTGTGTGTGTGTGTGTGTGTGTGTGTGTGTGTGTGTGTGTGTGTGTGTGTGTGTGTGTGTGTGTGTGTGTGTGTGTGTGTGTGTGTGTGTGTGTGTGTGTGTGTGTGTGTGTGTGTGTGTGTGTGTGTGTGTGTGTGTGTGTGTGTGTGTGTGTGTGTGTGTGTGTGTGTGTGTGTGTGTGTGTGTGTGTGTGTGTGTGTGTGTGTGTGTGTGTGTGTGTGTGTGTGTGTGTGTGTGTGTGTGTGTGTGTGTGTGTGTGTGTGTGTGTGTGTGTGTGTGTGTGTGTGTGTGTGTGTGTGTGTGTGTGTGTGTGTGTGTGTGTGTGTGTGTGTGTGTGTGTGTGTGTGTGTGTGTGTGTGTGTGTGTGTGTGTGTGTGTGTGTGTGTGTGTGTGTGTGTGTGTGTGTGTGTGTGTGTGTGTGTGTGTGTGTGTGTGTGTGTGTGTGTGTGTGTGTGTGTGTGTGTGTGTGTGTGTGTGTGTGTGTGTGTGTGTGTGTGTGTGTGTGTGTGTGTGTGTGTGTGTGTGTGTGTGTGTGTGTGTGTGTGTGTGTGTGTGTGTGTGTGTGTGTGTGTGTGTGTGTGTGTGTGTGTGTGTGTGTGTGTGTGTGTGTGTGTGTGTGTGTGTGTGTGTGTGTGTGTGTGTGTGTGTGTGTGTGTGTGTGTGTGTGTGTGTGTGTGTGTGTGTGTGTGTGTGTGTGTGTGTGTGTGTGTGTGTGTGTGTGTGTGTGTGTGTGTGTGTGTGTGTGTGTGTGTGTGTGTGTGTGTGTGTGTGTGTGTGTGTGTGTGTGTGTGTGTGTGTGTGTGTGTGTGTGTGTGTGTGTGTGTGTGTGTGTGTGTGTGTGTGTGTGTGTGTGTGTGTGTGTGTGTGTGTGTGTGTGTGTGTGTGTGTGTGTGTGTGTGTGTGTGTGTGTGTGTGTGTGTGTGTGTGTGTGTGTGTGTGTGTGTGTGTGTGTGTGTGTGTGTGTGTGTGTGTGTGTGTGTGTGTGTGTGTGTGTGTGTGTGTGTGTGTGTGTGTGTGTGTGTGTGTGTGTGTGTGTGTGTGTGTGTGTGTGTGTGTGTGTGTGTGTGTGTGTGTGTGTGTGTGTGTGTGTGTGTGTGTGTGTGTGTGTGTGTGTGTGTGTGTGTGTGTGTGTGTGTGTGTGTGTGTGTGTGTGTGTGTGTGTGTGTGTGTGTGTGTGTGTGTGTGTGTGTGTGTGTGTGTGTGTGTGTGTGTGTGTGTGTGTGTGTGTGTGTGTGTGTGTGTGTGTGTGTGTGTGTGTGTGTGTGTGTGTGTGTGTGTGTGTGTGTGTGTGTGTGTGTGTGTGTGTGTGTGTGTGTGTGTGTGTGTGTGTGTGTGTGTGTGTGTGTGTGTGTGTGTGTGTGTGTGTGTGTGTGTGTGTGTGTGTGTGTGTGTGTGTGTGTGTGTGTGTGTGTGTGTGTGTGTGTGTGTGTGTGTGTGTGTGTGTGTGTGTGTGTGTGTGTGTGTGTGTGTGTGTGTGTGTGTGTGTGTGTGTGTGTGTGTGTGTGTGTGTGTGTGTGTGTGTGTGTGTGTGTGTGTGTGTGTGTGTGTGTGTGTGTGTGTGTGTGTGTGTGTGTGTGTGTGTGTGTGTGTGTGTGTGTGTGTGTGTGTGTGTGTGTGTGTGTGTGTGTGTGTGTGTGTGTGTGTGTGTGTGTGTGTGTGTGTGTGTGTGTGTGTGTGTGTGTGTGTGTGTGTGTGTGTGTGTGTGTGTGTGTGTGTGTGTGTGTGTGTGTGTGTGTGTGTGTGTGTGTGTGTGTGTGTGTGTGTGTGTGTGTGTGTGTGTGCGCGCGCGCGCGTGCGTGCGTGCGTGCGTGCGTGCGTGCGTGCGTGCGTGCGTGCGTGCGTGCGTGCGCGGGCGGGCGGGCGGGCGGGCGGGCGGGCGCGCGCGCGCGCGCGCGCGTGTGTGTGGGGGGGGGGGGCGTGCGTGCGTGCGTTTTTTTTTTTTTTTTCAAAGGAAATTGTTATCAACACTCATGGATTCTTGAATTTCTTTATCTTTTATTTATCATCATCAACTATAAAGAACGGACCAAATGTTTGAACATTTGGTTTTGATAAGGAAAACAACTATAGGTTTTTAATTCAGTACTTGTTTATCAGTAAAGAGAGATGTTAATATGAGAACAATGGAAATTATTGGCAGGCAATATGTATTTTCTCTGGTGTTATATACAACCTTATATCTCACAGAGTTATGCCTAATTTAGCAGTGATTATGTGTACTAATGTAAGCTAAGATGCATAGTGGAAATTATCGTCCTCTTAAGAACATCTCCCTTGACGTCAGTTTTTTTAAATTAAAACTATTAGTATGTTGTCATGTTCAACAGTTGCATTTGAAAATGTTTAGAATTTGTTAATATTATAACTATTTTTTTCTTCATATTGCAGGGTGGAGGGGGAGGAGAGCCAGCCTCAAAGAGGGTTCGCCTTGGCCATCACCAGAGCAATATTGCTGGCCAACAGAACTTCTCTCACATGACACAACGCAATCACCCTAATCAGGTAGGTCAACATATTTAATTGTGATACAAAATTTCCATGCAGTGCCTGTATCGCATCCAACAGATACTGTTAACACCTAAAGAATTTTACTAAGATCACATTATATGCTGGCATAATGGTTGAAAAATCATCCTTACATAATTATAAATATTAGTAAAAAAAGGTGTAAATTTGCTATATTAATTTGAGAAATTGCAAGCACAGGTCAACAGTTATCAATCATAACAAAAGTTATTTCCAGTACATAATCTTTATTACAAAGGTGATTCTCATATCTCTGTCTAAAGTACTTTAATAATTTATGCACCTTCATTGATTGACCATATATATGATAACTATCATCAGTATCACTATCACCACCAAAGCTATTTGTCAAACTAAATACTACATAAGCCAGGACTTAAAAAATAGAATATTGTCAAAAAGGAGAAAATATGTGTTCATTCTCTTAAATATTTTCAGTTTCAGTTTAGCATTAAAAAACTTAGATGGTCAGTTTTGGTTGGGGATCATTTTCCATTTTGACATAATCACTTAATTTCTATGACTGGATTGCCCACCTTACTAATTCTAAAAATTATGGGAAGTTAGGGATGATATGCTGAATGTTCACATGACAGTATTGCATGGGAGAGGTTAGGATACAGATTGAACACACATGGTATAGGTCGAAAGTTAATTAATGGAGTGAAAGTATTTCGTAATACAGGAGTCTCGAAAGTGGTTTTGTATGGAAAACATGTCAGGAACTGCTGAATAGTTAGCAAAGGCTGATGGTTCAGAAATTTTGAGCCGAAAAAGCAAAAAGGAATTTGCAAGAATGCAACAAAAAAAACAGTTTTCCCCAGAAAAGTATAGATACTTGGAATGGACTGAAGGAAGAGGTGATAAAGGCAAAAAATGTACATCAACTGCAAAAAAAATTGGACAAACATAGATACATAGAAAGGACTATGAAAAATCAGAATGGAGAGAAGTGATGATTGGAATACCACATGGATTAGTTTTGGCACCAATAATGTTTTTAGTATACGTAAATGACATAACAGAAGGAGTAAGCACTTACATAAGCCTGTTTGCAGATGATGCAAAAAAGATGAAAAGCAGAATTCATAAGTGCACACATTAAGGCAAAAAATGGCAAAACAAGAAATAGTAGTTGTAAGAACAAAAAACTGGACTAAAGATCACGAAGAAATAATAGAAGATACATTAGAGAGCATATAAAAGATTATTATTAAAAGCAGTCAAAGAGTAACATTGGTGGGAGATGTTGATTGTAGAAAAGTAAAGTAGGAGACATTTGAAAGCGGAGGTGAAAATATGTGGAGAAATAACAATGAATAATACAATGGGTAACTGATTAAACAAGGTGTAGAGGAGAAGATAAACCATCAAGATTGGACCTATTATTTACCAAAGGAACAAATCTGGTAAAAATATATCAATTATGATTGCCCATTTGTAAGGAGTGACAATATGGTATTAGAAATTGAGATTAAGGGAGATATTGAAAACAAACAGGAGGAATCATATAAAAAAAAGGAATTATGAATATTAATTAAGAAAAAGTTTGACCCCTTGGATTACTACAGTACCTTTGGATACTATAGTGCAGCTACATTGAACTTGCAACTGTACTACACTTCAAAAGTAAATAAAAACAATAACAATACTGTATTTTAATTTATAAAATTCAATATGATTTTTTTCAGGCTTTTAGGGCATTTTTAGGGGTCATGTCCACCAGTCAGGAAAATTTGATAATTCGAAGTTCGCGATCCCCACTGCTTTCCGGATTATCGGAATTTCACCGCAGACGATTTTCTAAATCGCTCTCATGTCTATTCTGTCCGACTCTCTTATGCAAGAGTTGACCAGCATCTTTACTCTTTCTTTTTTTCTACTGGTAAACTATGGAACTCTCTACCTGAATCTGTATTTTCACCTTCATACGACTTGAATTAATTTAAGATAGGAGTATCAAGACACCTGCAATCCTAATTTGGCCTGTTATTGGTGTAGAAATTATGTTGATACAAACCGTATTTTTCTTTCAACATCAGAGGCCATTGTGCATTTCCAGTTTTCCTATTGAATTTCATAATTTTTATCTTATAAACTACATAAAAATGTTCTATACTACAGCACCTTAAAGGTATTAATTACTTGTATTAGAAAATACCCATTAAATTCTTATTTCATTGATGTGTAAATTTTAAATTATGTTGTGAAACCGAGACCTACAAATTACATAATATAATAAACTGTTCATGTCAAAATTTATTTAAACTGTTCATTGTAATTTAATTGAAGCAGAGCATGCTCAAAGATGAATTAAACATTTATTAAGTTTTTTGGTATATTCATGGTGGGGGCACATGCTGTAGCTGTGCGTAGCTGTGGGCGCTCATCTCCTGTCACATAGGCTCTTGGTGGAAATTAATCCGTTACGCTGGGACACAAGGCCACTGTGGCATCCGACTTTTCACAGTTTACCTTTTCCAGGTTTCCCTAGGTACCCATGTACCTGATATTAAGAAATTTAGCTTTGACTATCTATATCTTACTGGGGTACTGAATATTTTTTACTGTCTTTCAGCAACAACATCCTGGGCATGTTCAACAAGGAGGCATGATGAACTACACCAATACCCAACAGAGCAGCAACTTCAACCAACGTTACTGAGGCACTAGAACAGGCAGTTTATCAACCTTTTTATACAGGACAAGTCATATAATGGAAACTACATTATGTCTTTAACTGTCTTTATCAGTAACGTATGTTTTTTGTATGTTTGTTTTATATAATTCTTGTGTTGAGGTGTGCAACATGCAGAATTGTAGTACATGGGATTACTGTAGGCTTTCACCGTTGGACTTCCATTTAGACTGTCTGAACCTCATACAATTTTAATCATCAAAAGAAAATAAATTTGAGTATGGTATTTTTTAGTTTCTAATTTTTTTCCTTGTTTTGCTTATTTACCATTCTTTTATGACCAGTTACAAGCTGCATTCTAATAAATCAACAAAAGTGACAAAGGTAAATGAAGATAATTTAAAAGAAGTTTTTGTTAAAAAAAATATACGCTGCAGATGTCTCTTATGCTGTCCTTAGTGACCTTGCCAAATTTAGGACTCCACGCTGTACTGAGGCTATTGTGTCCACTAAAGATGGTGTTACACTGGGAAAAATTTGTGACAAGTTGTCAATTGCACACTGCTACAACCCATTGCAAACTCAGTCTTGAATAAATTGTGGCACACTGTCTTCAGAAATTGTGCGAGGAACGAAATGTTTGTGTTCCGTGGTGTGCAAAAATCGGGTTTCTCTGTATTTGTATTTAGATCATTAAAACGGGACAGCATTTCTAGATGGAGGATGAGCAGAACAGTTGTCAAGTAATAACAAAATCTTGCACTTACCTGCACTGGGCACAAGCTACTGGCACAAAAAGAAAAAAATTAGACTAATTAGAAAAGGTGTATTTGATATATGTCCTTTAATATGGAATGCATGCACTTGCAGGCGGCGCCTCATGGCAGCACTCAAAAACATTGTTGGAAAATGCTTGTTGTTTTTCAGTGATTTTTCATGCGAGTTTCATTGGAAATGTCAAGGAGAGACATTGTATTTTGGATTTCAGGGCATTTTGAATTACTTTTTTAAGTCATTCTTTTGTCATTACAGTCGTCTAGAATCTTCAACAGCTTGCTTCTGTCAACAAGTCATATCCTGGGCCATTTAAACCCATCAAGATTTTTCAGCTGAAAGTTGATTTTCTTTGTTTATTTTGTGTTCAAAGAAAAATTGTTGAAATATAAGCTTACAGAAAAATTTTAAAGCCTACTGTAAGGTTGAATATCCAGCCACACTTACTTTCACTGTGTTTTGCGATTTCAGTCATATCTTTTACTGATAATCTGTCCGTTTCAAGGAGATAGCTCATGGGTTGGTTCCTTCCTGGCTAATCTAACTGGCTGGCTGAAGCCTGATGCTCCACTCACTCACCCATATAGACACATACACATATACATACACATACATATGCACACACCGTGTATAGAACCTCAAAAAGTCTGGAAAAAAATGGATATAAATGATCGGTTTGTATGGGACGACAGAACAATAAGAGGACACGAGAAGAAACTGAGGACTACACGCAAGAAAAACATAAAAAAATATAGCTTCCCGTATAGAAGCATAGACGCTTGGAATAAGTTAATGCGAGAACTATTCATGATTTCAAAAGCAAACTGGATGATAGTAGATTTGGAGAGGGGACAGTACGAGCATAGCTCTTTTCCTGTATATTGCAACTAGGTAAATACACACATGTCACCAAATTTAAACGTGATTACTCGAGTGATAAAAATAACAAGAAAGAGATGGATGGGTGGATTGCATATATTTAGACTTTAGAAGGCACAGAAACTTTTTTTATGTCCTTCACTTGTGGCACCGATAGGCTTAATGGAGGCCATAGATGGTTGGTTAAACCATTAGTAATGCAAGTTAGATTTTTTGTTAAAGTGAGGCCTCGTTTCTTATTGAGAGGCTCATGATGCCAGCGGAAGCTCCTTTATATGCATATAACTTTGCAGTCCCGTCGAGGATAGTGTTATGGCAGCATGTGGCTGATTTTTGGCAACACGGCGGTATTACCAAAGAAAAGTGGCCAGTGGGTACTGGTGTAATATCATTCCCTTCTTCTATAGCTTTTTGATGGTAATAGCGAGCTACAGGCCGAGCGTAA
The DNA here is from genome assembly GCA_036785275.1 of Cancer borealis. Classification (NCBI taxonomy): domain Eukaryota; kingdom Metazoa; phylum Arthropoda; class Malacostraca; order Decapoda; family Cancridae; genus Cancer; species Cancer borealis. The sequence continues at coordinate 1,839 of JAXIVD010004541.1, read as the reverse complement.
TGGATACTATGGTTTTAATTGTACTTAAAAGGCATTGAATTTAGCTAGGGAGCAACAAAACTGAGGCAAGTCATTTAAACAAATATATTTAACACTGAAAAAACCATATACTGTAATGAACACCACCTAAGTCCGGTGGGGGGAAAGCACTCCTTCTCACACCTCAGGCACGGGCTAAAGTCAGCCTCCTCTGCCTCGTACACCACTAACAACCACCTTAGGTAATAACACTCTAAGGGCTCAGCCACACAATGCCCAAAACATTGCACAAAACATGAATGGTAGCATGTCTGGAACATGCTACGTAGACTACAAGTGTGTGAACAAGCCATAAACATGATGGTAAACATGCCGTCCAGTTTTAGCTTCAAAATGGTGCAAACACTGCTTCGAACATCTTCAAAACATTTTGACGGTCCACACGAGGATGCAGCTGGCAGTTACTGTTGACATGTCAGACGAGGAGGATCAATTGGGGGAACCCCTTGTCGATATATCTGAAGATCCGATTTATCCGATTTATCCTGCTACACACGGAAAATCACTTAAATACTTTTTAGCATTAAAACTTAATACGTATACTACAGTTAATAATTGTATTTTTAAACTTACCTGTATTTATGTATGTTACTTCTATGCTCTGTCATCAAACTTCTGGAACCTCGGGTGTAGTGACGGGAATTGTGTGTATGTGTGTATATTTGAAAGCCGAAAGAGCTGTTTAGGAGCCGGAAGAGCCGGCTCTATTGAGTGAACGAGAACGAAAGAATCGGCTCCCTGAAAAGAGCCGAAATTCCCATCACTAATATATATATATATATATATATATATATATATATATATATATATATATATATATATATATATATATATATACATATATATATATATATATATATATATATATATATATATATATATATATGTATATATATATATATATATATATATATATATATATATATATATATATATATATATATATATATATATATATATATATATATTATATATATATATATATATATATATATATATATATATATATATATATATATGTATATATATATATATATATATATATATATATATATAATACATATATATATATATATATATATATATATATATATATATATATATATATATATATATATATATATATATATATATATATATATATATTATATATATATATATATATATATATATATATATATATATATATATATATATATATATATATATATATATATATATATAATATATATATATATAATATATATATATATATATATATATATATATATATATATATATATATATATATATATATATATATATATATATATATATATATATATATATATATATATATATATATATATATATATATATATATATATATATATATATATATATATATATATATATATATATATATAATATATATATATATATATATATATATATATATATATATATATATATATAATATATATATATATATATATATATATATATATATATATATATATATATATATATTATATATAATATATATATATATATATATATATATATATATATATATATATATATTTATATATGTATATATATATATATATATATATATATATATATATATATATATATATATATATATATATATATATATTTATATATATGTATATATATATATATATATATATATATATATATATATATATATATATATATATATATATATATATATATATACATATATATATATATATATATATATATATATATATATATATATATATACATATATATATATATATATATATATATATA
>JAXIVD010004540.1:30000-32500 GCA_036785275.1 Cancer borealis | reverse complement strand
TTAGTAGGAGACATAAACAAAATACATGATGAATAGGGTGGTGAGGAGTGTAACGATTGTCATTAGTGGAAGATGTATTGGGGTCGTGTGGAGATGATCGATGATTGGCTCAAGGTTATCGAGGAATTATGTAAATGATGTACCAAGCATAGTGATTGATGCTGACGCTAATGTCAACAAACACATCAACGCCATCTGGTGGGGGTGATGTGAAATGGTGTCGTTAGTGAATCAATCAATCGTAGACAAAATCGAATACATATGTTAACTTTTACTAGTAACTCCGCGGGTTTAGTGAATCCAAACAACCACTCAAAGGTTTCCACTCCATATGTTAGAACTGGTATAATATATGGATTATAAACCATCCTCTTTAGTAATAGTGGAGAATTATTTTACATAACTCTTGTTTTGATTTACGAAAAGCATTCCTTCTCATCATGATCTGGACTTGAACTAATTTTCAGTTATAAGCAAATACATCCCTTAAACACATTATATCATTTCATCCTGGACTTTCAATTCATCGTTTGGTATAATTATTGAACCTCACCTTTCTTTCCTTCATACTCATATTCACACCTACTTTCTGGCTTTCTCAGTAACATTACAAAAATCATCTGTATTTCATATATAGATTCGCTCATCATAACAACATCATCGACCAACCTGAGACTATTTCAAGTACTGGTGTATCTTGACTCTAGGCTGAACGAAGCTAATCATTTTAAACACTATACCAAACACCAAACAATCAGGTTACGAAATGATACAATACAATACAATACAATAAGGAAAGGCAACATTAAGAGACTGGAAAGTACATAGAAGTAGTTATATCTATCAGCGACACACAAAAAAAAACTATTACCATCACATTTATCTATCTATCAAATGTTTGTTCCTAAGACCACCTCCTACAGTAGAAAAGTTTCCCTTCACTCCTGTTCTTCCTTACATGCTCTAGTCCTCTTCTCCTTTCCTCTCTTACACCCACTGCCTCTACCTTGATTTATACACCTTCTTAATCGTCTTAGTCTTGAGCATTTTTTCCATGTAGCCAAAACCACTGATCTTAAACGTAGTGAGGTGCGTTTCACCCTCTCAATCACAACCCAATCCATCCATCCATCCATCCATCCATCTATTCATTCCGTCACGTTTAATAGACTCACCAAATTTGTCATCCACACTTTCATTACTTTCACCATCCATTCTTGTTACTGCAGAGCCATTTTAATTACCATGCACGGCTGATGTTGTAAGATTGTATACGAGTTTTAAGAGTGTGTTGTAGTGAATTGGTAGTTAATTGATCGATTCAAAGTTAGTTAGTTAGTTAGTTAGTACGAGGAGTCTTTCATTCGTAGACCCTTTCTATTATATGGATACGTGAAGGAAGGAAGGAAAGAAGGAAGGAAGTACTGTACGTGTCAGTCTGTTCCTATGTAAACACTACTAAGTTTTGTTTATATTATCGCAGACTCTTGAGTTTAATTTTGTATCTTGTAATGAATTGGTTGATAAGCCTACACGTTGTCTACGCCTAAAGTACTTATGTAGAGTCTAAAGTGTTTCTCCAACCTCTCTCTCTCTCTCTCTCTCTCTCTCTCTCTCTCTCTCTCTCTCTCTCTCTCTCTCTCTCTCTCTATCACTATCACTAAGGAAGTAAGTTGATAGTCATGGAAGGGAGGGAGGGAAGAAAGAAAAAGTATATATATTCCTTAACAACCTAACGTAACCTAACAACAACTAGCAATATACTATGATCTCCCTTCAGCCGCACTTTATATACGTAGCTCTATGTACAATAAATAAATAAACAACTAAATAAATAAATAAAAATAAATAATGTTCTCACTCCCAACATGTAACTTAAACGGATTACATGCTTTATTTATTCATATACATATATCTTTTTTTTTCTTTTCTTGCATTGAATTTTCCTTGGTGCTAACGTCAGTGTTACGGCTTTTCTCCCGTCATCCAATTACGAATCATGTGAGAGATCATTAGTTGTATGTTAAGCATTATCTTATATGCGGTAATTACAGAAGCTTGACTGACTGGCCATGGTGTGTGTGTGTGTGTGTGTGTGTGTGTGTGTGTGTGTGTGTGTGTGTGTGTGTGTGTGTGTGTGATAAGTGCGTGTGAGATGTGTGGCGTGTGGTGGGATTTGTGCGTCGCTGTCAATAGTGTGCGTGTGACTGTGATGTGTGTGTGTCTGTGTAATGTGTGTGTGTGTGTGTGTGTGTGTGTGTGTGTGTGTGTGTGTGTGTGTGTGTGTGTGTGTGTGTGTGTGTTAAACGATCTAAGAATGTGACACAGTATAGAGTGATAGGCGATGGACACAGTTAGCACCACCACCACCACCAAACATAAACATATTCCGTTGGTGAATGTCAATTTGAGTCTTGCGTGGCTAGATGATGAGAAAAAACCTGAATACTCAAGGTCGTGGACAACATGTGACATCACCAAGTGCACGCAACACAATACA
>JAXIVD010004540.1:0-22500 GCA_036785275.1 Cancer borealis | reverse complement strand
AAAACAAAATAAATAAATAAATAAATAAATAAATAAATAATAACAACAACAACAATACAAACAATAATTAAAAGGTAAATGAAACTGAGTGAAAAAAATAATAAATTGTCTCTATAGATGGAGTGACAGCAAGAGGAAAGGCTATTATTAGTATACATTATAGTCTTAAATAACAACCTTCCCAAACATACACTAATATTAATAACGATACTATATTCCAACACACTATAATCGGTGCTACTTTGGCTTGTTATCTACAAGGAAAAAGTATCTACACCGTACAAGTTTTATTTTGGAATGATAACTACATAGTATAACTTATTATAACATATATATATAACAAAGAAAATGTAATTGAAATAGTTGGGTTAGTCTAACCTAACCTAACCCAACCTCTAGATCGCATACCAAAGTAGATGTTCGTTCTATTGAGTTATAATGAAATTGAATTGGAATGTAATAATAGATGTAGGAGTGTAAAGTATTATGCATTTTTTTTCTAGGCAAGCTATGGTGAAATACAGTTTGATATTATAGTAATCGGGAAAATAAGGCCAGATTCGTTTTCAGCATAATCTAAAACCTCATTGTACCAATTTTCATGAGATTCGGAGGTGTGGAAATTTTCATGAAATTTTGTAGGGTACACCCTTAGAATTTTTTTAGATAAATCACATATTTTGAAATAACTCAAAATATATGGGGTTTACGTAAAAGACATATAGAATATAAAAGAAAGAGCAAGAAACGTTCGTTCTTTTGAGCTATACTAGAACTCAATTGGAATTTAATTATAGGTGTAGGAGTGTAAAGTATTATGTATTCATTTCTTTTATAAAATTAAAATTTTCTTCATAGGTATTTGAGTTATTGAAAAGACGATGACTTTATAAGATATACATAACCAAACTCCATAACTTTACTTCTATACAATTTTCCTTTAAGACTAATATTTACGTAGTAAAATGGGAAAACCTTTTTCGACCTCAATTCTGGTGGAATTTACGGGCCACAAAATGGAAAATCCAAATATTATAGTAAGGACAAAATTAATTCCAGATTCGTGATCAGCATGCCCGAGAACCCCTTGGTACCAAGTTTCATGAGTGGTGTTGAAACATTAACCTAACTTAACTAACGTTTCCTACCCATTTGACTTTTTCGCTGAAATCATATTTTGAATAACTCGAAAAGTATGAAGTTTACGTCAAAAATGTATGGAATGGTGTCCTCCTTTCCTTCCATCTTACAACTGACCTTCCTCTCCTCGTAGGACCTTCAGTTTCACTCACCCTTTCTTCACAAACAAAGTAGATTCATAACACGTAGATCGCATTAGTAAGTTTAGATCCCATACCAAAGTAGATTCATGACACGTAGATAACAAGCCAAAGTAGCACCCTATAATCAAGTTGCATTACACTTCAAATAAAACTAATTATCACACAGTTTCATCCTCTTAATCACTTCAATAAATAAATATAAATTAAAAAAAAACTAAACTTAAGTCTATAATCACTACATCTCGTTCACGTTACTAATTTTCACATACACGTCAAATATTTAGAGAGACGGAGACACGAGTGAAAACAGAGAGAGAGAGAGAGAGAGAGAGAGAGAGAGAGAGAGAGAGAGAGAGAGAGAGAGAGAGAGAGAGAGAGAGAGAGAGAGAGAGAGAGAGAGAGAGAGAGAGAGAGAGAGAGAGAGAGAGAGAGAGAGAGAGAGGGGGGGGGGGGGGGGAAGACAAGATAGTGAGGGAGGAAGGAGGTGAGTGAAAGGAAGAGAAGAGTTGGGTAGTTGTGTTGGGGAGGAAGAAGAGGAGGAGGAAGAGGAGGAAGGGGTAGGGGAGTATGTAGGTGATGGGGAAGGGAAGAAGTCTGTTGTTGTTCATGATGGTGGTGGTGGTGGTGGTGGTGTCAGAGAAGGATGAGAGGGAGATGTGATGAGAAAGAAGAGGTGAGAGGAGAGAGGAGAGAAGGGAAGAGAACAAGGCATAGAGCAAGGAGAAAGAATAACAAGGAGATCAAACATTGGAGCAAACAAACCAGAAGGACGAAGAGGAGGAGGAGGAGGAGGAGGAGGAGGAGGGGGAGGAATAGGAGGAGGAATAAGAGGAGTAGGTGATAAATGTGATAACAGAAGGGGAAGAAACATTCATGAAGGTTTTAAATAAAGTGAGTCAATTTTATAGTAAAGAAATACGTCAAACTTTTAAAATGCAAGTCAATTATTCATCCTAACCTTATCTGCACCAGGTTTCCCTTCCCCTCCCCTCCCTAGCACAATAAAGTTCATAATATCCTTGTTAGGGCACTTAGGGAGAGTTACACTTCCCTCTACTAGCATGACTATAATTCCCGCTGACTAGGTAACTATAATCCATATAACTAACGAAAGATCAACAAGCTGCCGTGAGCTAGGATCGAACCCTCAACCATTAGTCCACGAGCCGCGCACTCAACCACATAGCCACCCAGCCCCTTTCCCTAGTAAAAGTTTCCATCTGTCACTGAACGATCAACGATAAACAAACCACATTTTATTATGCCCAAACAGAGGTATGGCTTCGCCCCCACACACCACACGACCCCTTGATCAAACGGGGTGTGTTGTCAAAGTAAATAAGAAAACCACTTACCTTTTAGCCTGTGATGCTTTATTAATGATCCACACCACTTCCTTTTCCACTGTCTGGGTACTGAGCAACAATAAACAGGAGAGCAGAGCACCTTGCACCTTGCGAAAAGAAATCCGTACTGAGCAGTGAGCATGCGTGAGCTAGCCGCGTCGTGATTGGTTCAACGCTTATTCGCCCGCCAAAATATCGGATAATAGACTCAAAGAATACATGCTTTAGTCATATAAATTAGATACCAGTATTGTAATTAATTGATCAATAAACGCAGCTAGCTCGTGCATGGTATGTAAGGAATTTTTTTTTCACTTAATACTCTTCTGCCAGTGTATGTTTGCAGGCGCTTCTATTTAACAAAGGTTTATTTATGACTACCTGATTAACTCAGGCAGTGCACACAATCAATGCAAATTTCCACTTTTGATGCCATGATGAATTACCGACACAAAACACATCACAGAACTAAATGTAAAGCTTGAAAACAATAAATAAATAAAAAAATATAAAAATATAAAAATAAAGAACACGTTGTGGTCACTCGTATGTGATTGGTTGAAGAAATGAAGGCCGACGATTGGCCAGCGGTACAAAAATGCATCACTACATTACATTTCCTTGTGACGCTGAACGCTCATTGGATATCAGCGGAGGACATGTTTTGTGTGTTGCCAGCTTGGAAAGAAGGAAAAAAATATATAAGTATTGTTGTGAGGTGATGCAGTGACACAAAGATGACCACATAGGAAAATTTTTATATTTACAAATTTACAATGAATACATATATTCACATCACTGTACAGATTAAGAACAATAACAGAATACAAATGTTATATGATATTTACATAGCTTAATCACGTTTCAGGTCTGGTCGTAAAGCTTCTTTCTCTCTCTTTGGGCAGTAACCGTGACACACCTCAGAGCACGAAAGACAATCAAGTAAAAAAATAGGAAATGTAGTACACCTAAGTGTCTTTGGAAACTTTCGAAGACGGCAGCCTTGGAGAACAGTACTAGTAGGCCGCCTTGCCCTTACCAACGCCACCCACACCACCTGCCACTCGTCCCCCCAATGCAGGGGAAGGCAAAGGCAAAGGCTGGCATGAGTGTGATAAACTGGCAAGCACAATGCCTCAGGAAGAAGTTTCGTTAATAGTATTCATTTCAGCTGATTACATTGACACATACATACACATACACACGCAAACACACCAACACACTTTGCACATAAAGTGTTTTAAAGCATTAGTACAGTTATTATTTGTTTGAAGTAGCACTTAAGCCTCTCATCTCACACACAAAACTCAAGTTCTCCCAAAACAACAATACTGCTTGCTTTTTCTAGCTTTTTATTTCCTCCCTCACACACCTGAGATATATTAATCTTCACAGATGAAGAAAATCAAGAGTGTTAACTTTTGAATCCAACCTCGGAGCTTATGTAGTACACGTTGTTGTGTATCGGCCATTCCTTCCTTCGTTCAAAAGTAAAGTTTAATTGGGTTGGCACATGGTTAAGGCAATTAGGTGGATATTATTTCAGCTTTTCAGTATGTCTCAATATTGAATGAATCAGACATTATTTCCTTTGCTCCCATTTCCCTTTAGTTCTGTTATTTATCAATGTTATCCATGACATTATCTTTACAACAAACTATTACAGTATTAAATTTTCTGCAAAGACATACTACATATATATCAAAGTCAATTATCTGATTCTTTGTTATACTGTTTCTTAGTGTTTGCTGCACACATTTTTAGCGTCACATTACTAATAACTTGCACATACAAATATATAAATGAAAAAAACAATTCTTAGCATCAATTACTCATCATTTACATTATTATCCAGGAAGAATTTACATCACCCAATCTATCAGTCATTACCAAGATCATTTCTCTTTTGTATTACCAGCTGAAGATCTTTACTATTAGACAGGCACAAGATAAAGTCCCCAAACAGACAGACAGACAACTCACAGCAGCCAGGACACACTATGACAACAAGATGGGGGGGAAAAAAATATACTATAGTCATCTAGCTGAACACAAAGATTAGGATGAAAGCTCTTACTAACACTGAATACAGACACACAAGGAAAGTTGGGCGCACGCGCACGCACGCACGCACACACGCACGTACACACACACGCACGTACACACACACACACATACTTCATCAAGGGCAAATGTACAACAATTTTTTTTTTAATTACAACTTTTAGACGAAAGGGAAGGGTGTTGGAATGAATTTTGTGCTTGAATTTTGCACACACGACACAACCTCAAGTTCATGCTTCAACCAGTGAGAGAAAAAAAAAAGTAGGATTAGGATGAGGGAATAAAAGTGAAAACGGAAATGGATGGTAGTGAAGACCATAACAAATCATGTATATGTATGTAGAGGTTTATCAAGGTCAATTGGATGTGGTTAAGGATCCATTTGGTGATGTGCAATGCTAACACCAAGGAAAAACAAGACATACTGACATACACACACGCACACACACTCACTTACACACACCGAATCAAGTTTAAAGACATCAATCTCTCTGTATGTACTCTAATGACACTCGTTATCTACAAACACCGAGAACACCACAGCTGACACAGACTCCAGCCACTTAGCATTGTTGCCATACTGGTGAAGAGGAGACAGGACCTCAATCTTGTATGTATGTATGTATGTATGTACCTACAGGAAGAGCATTGCATTCTCTGTTCCCTTCCAGTATACTCTCACATCACAAAAACCTCTTGAATTCTTCTATATGTATATATTTTTAACTACTACGTACTCCCATAGTAAGTTTTATGCATCTAGTAGCTTATTTATGTATGCTACTATGAATGAGGTGTGTTTTATAACTTTTTTGTTTTTGTTTCTCTCTCTCCTAACTCACACGTGGAACAAATACTGTAGTGAGAGTGAGGGAAAAAAAAACCTGTTGTAACATCACACAAGTCTTGCACACAATGTTGTCGGGTCACACTAGGTTATGAAGTACAGTACTACATAATTATTAGTCATCATAAGCCATCCTCTCTTGACACTTACTTTCATGTACAACTATAGTGATATTAAGCGTATCATATAAAAAGATTCATCCTTAAACAAGAATTTTTTGTGCCTGACGTGACACACACCACCCAGATATAGGCTACTGATGGCTATTATCATTATCATTATTATTATTATTATTACAACAAGTATTATATATAAAAAATTCAGAAAAAATTTACATCATAATAAATTTAGTAATAAAAACAAACAAGCAATCAGAACAAGTAATTTACAAGTGGTGGTAACATCGATGATTAATGAATTCAAAACAGGGTCGTTGTAGGTGTATTAACGCGGAGGGAAGAAGAAAAAAAAGTAACAGAATACATATATGTAGTAATAATGATTTAATAATAATTTAAAAACAACAATCACAAACCTGAAGAAAAAATAATAAAATAACAATAGAATTATATATATTTGTAAAAAAAAAAAAAAAAAAAAAAAAAAAGACTGCCATTTAAGATCATGATGACAAAATGGTCACTCGAAACAGCACAAAAGGCAAGCTATGAGCGGATGTATCAGAGAATTGAGGCACAATTTGAGTATTCCAACCTTTCTTCCCTGTCATTACCATCATCTTACTTATTATTTTTCCTCCCAAAACTTTTAATGCCATTTTTCTCCTTGTACTCTCTCCTCCTCCATCATGACTCCTTCCACTACTCTCCCTCCCTCCTTGGCACCACCTTGCTCCACCAATTCCTTTCTCTTTTGCTTCCTTTTCCTGACAACATCTCCGTCCTATGACACTGAAGGAAGGAAGGAAGGAAGGAATGTGATGAGAAGACGATGCATCCAAGTAGTACAATTTCCAGAGTTGAGGTTAAAAAAGCCTTTCATTAATTAAGAGCATTTCGGTGACACAAAGACATTCGTTGCACTGAATTCACATAAGAACCTTCTGCTCTGCCTCCACACCCACCATCATCATTACTGCTCTGCCACAACCCACCATCATCACCATCATCATCACCACATACCCACAGGTCACCCGACACATAAAGCCAGGCTGACTAGACTTCTGCTTCCTCCACCTTGCAACATACACACATCATGCTGCAAGGGATGTGACTCTCCCAGGACTGACTTGGGTTTGCTGGTGAAGAACATCGTGTGGTGCAGACTGACTAACGGACAGACAGACAGACAAGACGAACACGAGGCCATGACTGAGGCTGAGGCTGAGGTTGCCACTCTCACCACCACACCGTCATCACCACCTCTCCGGCAGACAACTTAATGCACTGATGCACCTCTGTTGTGTTTGGGGTTGGGGTAGGTTAGGTTAGGTTGGGTTGGGTGTGTAAAATGTCATACGAATGTGACCCGTACGAGACACCTGGAACGTCTTCAGTGTAAACAAGTGTGTACAAAATAGTGGAGACCAGTTTTCGTTATTTTTTTTTCGTTTCTTTTCTTATATATTTTTTTTACACAAGCGATGAAGCCGATGGAGACTTGGCTGTGGTTAGATTGCAGGTCGTGAGTGTTGGTTGGTGGGCCGTGTTGGGGGACCTCCTGGGCTCATGCCACAGAGGGGAAGGGGGGTGGGGGGCGGTGCGCTGCTCGCCCGGCCTCGCCCCCTCACACAGGGTGGTGCTGGATCTGGCCTAAGGTCCGACCCGAGCCTCGTCCCTTCTTGTGGCCACCAAAGCTGAACCACATACCTGAACAAACAAAACAAATAAGCCAACAAAATAAAAACCAAGTCGATAAGTCAGATAGAAACACATGAACAGACAAATAAATGATAATGTAAAATAAAAATAAAAATAAAAAAAGCAATTGTGAGCCAGAGGAAACATAAATATTGAAGCAAAATACCCACAAAAAATAAAAAATAAAAAACCCACCACCATTTCGTTATGAAGGAAAAAAAAAAAATAATAAAAAAATAATAAAATAAATAAATAAATAAATAAATAAAAAAATATATATATATATATCTGAAACACTACACTGGGTTACTAGCCTGACCTTCCCTTTCCAATCCCTCAACACTCTCCCTATCCTTACATGGTACTTAGTGATGCATCTCCACCCAAGCTAACCAACACACCCACCATTCCCAGGGCGACACCAGCATGAGGTTAGAGAGGTTAGTAAGGAGGTAGGTGGGTCAGGCTGGATCAGGGTTACAACAGGGTGGGTTGGGATGTATCTGTGATGGTGATGGGAGGAAAAACGGAAGAGGAGGAAGAGGAGAAAGAGAAGGCAACAAGAATACTTAGGTTTTTTTTATTTTTTATTCCTTCTTCCTCTTCCATAACCAACCCTGCCACCACCACCACAGAACTTCTTACTACAGGAGGTAAAGGGAGGGGAGAAGGGGGATCAAAGGGGAAAGGAGGAATATAAAACCAAACAAACAAACAAACAGTAAGTAGTACGTACAATACCGCAATGCCACCACAGCCATCGTAAGTAACAGTAAGTAGTATGTACACCAATAATCCAAGTTATCCAGCCACCCAGCAAGGAAGAAAAAGAAAGGAGAGACGTGCTACTAACAGTCTACTAAGTGCGGCGGCTCACACCAACACACCAACGAACACACACACACACACAGACACTTGCCTTTCTTCTTCCCTTCAGGCCCCTGCACACCTGAGGGGAGGCTATTGGAGCGCGAATCAGGATCAAGATTGACTAGTAGTTCGGCCTGAGCGTAAGTCATGGCCTGGACGCGCTTGTGAGTTTTGGTCGCTGTGAGGAAACGAACACACCAAGCGGTTTCAGAGGACAATAATTTTTTTCCCTTTTATTTATTTGATTTAATTTTTTTTTTGGATCTAATTGGTTGAAGACAATGGCTACTTATTTTTTCTCTACTTTTTTTATGGAATGCTATGCTACTGTTTTTATTTTATTTTATTACAGGAATGCAGTAATATAGGGTATATAAGTATTATTATCAAAAGTTCTCTTCTTGTTCAAAGGAAAACATTAACAGCCGAGAGATGAAAAAAAAATATATATAAATGACTGTAACATGAATACAAAAGGAATAACTACAATTACTTTGTTTCAAGCTGGCTGTATCTATAAAAGGTGTGACTACTACACTACTAACTCTGTCCTAACCTAACCTAACACCTGGTGAAGACTAACACCTCACACACCTCTAAATGTGTGTGGTGTTCCCTTCACTTCTTCACTTGTAACATTGTTGAAGCTAAATGATCTAATCTTTACTATGTGTTGCCCTCTGTAGAATTAGGTGGTGGTGGTGGTGAAGTAGTAGTGGTAGAGGGAGTGGAAGCAATAAGTGGTAGTGGTGGTAGTAGTGGTGATTTTTCTCTATCTCATCTCCGCAGCAGACAATGACACACACACACACACACACACACACACACACACACACACACACACACACACACACACACACACACTCTCACACAGCAAACAGCATAAAATTAAATGTAATGTGTGTGTGTGTGTGTGTGTGTTTGGGTGGCACGGGTGTGTGGGGAGTGTGCAGAATAGTAGGTACAAGATACTATATAAAAAAATAAATGGAAAACTATATATATAAAAAAAATAATAAATAAATGCTTTGCCTGGTCCTTCGTGAGCTACAAGGATATCGGAAAAATTTTGGCCACTGAAGCTGAAAAAAAATAGAAATAAAAAAAGTTCGTGTTCCTCGTTCTGTTTCATGTGCAAATTATGGGTTTGGAGAATTTTTTTTCTCTTTTATTTTTAACTAAGAATGTAAATGATCATCTATTCTGACTGATTGGAGAGGAGTAGTCATTCGTTTCACTGATTATAAACTTGACTAGAACTAATTCTTTTTTTTCTTCTCTCTCTAACATGAGATCTTCCTCCTCCACCTAAATCAACTACTTAATTAACTCGTGTATCTTCTCTGCTAACTCACTCACTCTCATATTTTCTTCTGTCGTCTCTGCTTACCTCTATCATCAAACAATTTATTCATTCACCTTTACCAGACATAATAAATTTTTTTTTAATAAACTACTGTCTCTAATTCTAACTATATTCCTGTTTCTTTCATGCAGTGTTGTTTGAATTAATTATACTACTACTGTGTCAGAGAGGGTGATGTGGTGACTATCATGTCAATTAAGCGCATTCTAAATACATAATCTTGCAATAATCACTCACTATAATTCCTACATCTACAAGCTTACATCTAAAAAAATAAATTAAAATAAATAATATAAAATAAAAGTACTATTCCTAAAGGTCTCATATCTGTGGTTTTGCTTCACACACACACACACACACACACACACACGACAGGAACAAAACTGGTCAAAAGGGATCAAGTGAAGAGGAAGGATTGGCAGGACACACTGAGGTCCAACCAAAGTGATATACATGTGTGGATACCGTTGTTAAGGCTCAGTACCACAATGATGATGAAGCTCTAAGAATGTTGTGTTTACGATACTGTCAAGGCTCTGAGTGCACCTGAAGACTCCACTCTATCTATCTGTCTATCTGTAGTCTCAAGAAATGTTGCCTAAGGAGCTAGATACAGGAGAACAACCTCTATATTCTCCTATTCAAGCAATCCCTTCTTTCCTTCCTCCTCTCCTATCATCTCTTTTACTCTTGTACTCCTTAACCCTATCCTTCGGTCTTCACTGCGGTCTTGCTATCTTTCTAGGACCATTATTAATTTCACTCGCATACACTTTTTTCAAACTCCACTCTTCATTCACCTAGTTTTTTCCCACCCATTCCACCACATCACACTTCATTCCATCAGCACGCGTTTCAATTCTCATTCTTTCATCTTGTCAGTCCACATTGCACCTCTCAATAATGGAGGTGGTTGTTTTATAGAGGTCTAGGAGTGTGGGGGGAATGCAGGACTTTCATTCCACACTGTAATACACCCATAATACAAAAAGAAAAGGAGTCACAAAGGAGTAGGAGTTGTCTCATATTATACTCCTCCACACACTTGAAGGAGGGATTGAAGGAGGGATGGTGGTGTGTGGATATCCTGATGTCTGCCTCAATAATAGAAGACATTTGTTTTGTAAGCCATTAATACGTTTTTAGGTTCCAAATTCCAGACAAGTACTACTATCTAAATGACATGGAAGTTGGCAAAGTGAAGTGTTGAATTATTGTGTTCAGATTCGTTATTCTGGAAAGGACATGGATTTAGGCTTGTGATATTGTGATATTCAATCTTGGTTCTTTGTCCTATCACTCTATAATGTGTCAATGGTCTCCCGCTAATGTGGTGGTGATCTAATAGCTCTTTACATAAACTTGTTCACTATAATAGCCAGATTAACACTGCTACTACTATTACATCATGCTGCACAGGAGTCAGTCTGCTGTGTTAGAACTTGTCTTTACACGAATGATTGGCATTGGTGGAGGGATGGATGGATGCCTGGCACTAACTATACCATGTGCTGTCTCTAGTGTGCCATGCTGAGAGGCGAGCACATGTGAGGGTTGGGTGGGGTTGAACATGCTGTCTCTACGGGGTCATGGGTGTTGAGGTTGAGGTTGTTGTTGTTTTAGTTATATAAGTGCAGAGGTGCAGTTTATGGGTGGGCTTATGTGAAGGTCATGCTATGGTGGGTGGACATACAGTACAGTACAGTAAGTTGTGGTGCAAGGGACGTGTGGTGCTGGTACAGTGGTAGTGCTGGTGGTGCTATTATGCTGGTGTTGGTGCTGGTGCTGGTGGAAAGGTTGAGTATTTTTTTTAATTCTCATCTTTCCTTCCATCCTTCTCTTTTTAAGCTGACAACACATTTTTTTCTTCTTGCTTCCCCTCTTCTCAAAAAGTGATACGTAGATTATATTATCCTCTTCCTCCCTTTGTACCCTAAGCTGATAGATTTTTTTTTTTCTCTCTCTCTCCTCATTAAAAAGATGGATGGAAGCTTTTTTTTCTTATTCTCTCTCTATTTCATCTTTATCGGTTTCCTGGCGTGATGGAAGTATATTTTGTAGACCTATTACTCATTACCTTGAACTTCATAAATGTGTGAAGTTTATATGTCTTGTTAGAAGGTTTGTCACTAAATACTGTTCAGGAATTAATCAACTTAGCATATGAAGAATTAACTTATTGTAGTGTAGTTGTTTCAATCTCTATCTTTTGCTGTTCAATTATTGGCTAAATTGTTTGTATGTAGAGAATTCTTAGACTATATGAATTGAATTACAAAAATGAGCACACTAGAGGTACCTTATGTCCTTGTAACTTAGGAATCCATGTGTTAGGAATATAGAGGTCATGACCCCATCCTCCTCCCTGATCCCTTCAACACACCAACCCATGTATCTATTCTAAAAAATTCACTACTTATAGCTTATAGCAAAACCAAAAATTTGAATTAATTGAAACTTTGCGTATCACTAAAAAAAAGTAGGAATTTTACACGATGTTGACACTATTCCCTCCTTTTCCCTCTACATTATTCCTCTTCCTTAATATTTGTTTCTGTTTTATATTCATTCATATCATCTACCATATATTATCAATTTCTTAACTGTGAGGAGGGAGACACGTTCCTTAATAAATAATGTAAAAAAAAAATTATAGATTGTAAGTATCCTGACTGGTGTATTTTGAGGGGAATGTTCAACTAGATATATATAGACAGGTTATACTTTCTACTTGTACCTTGAACCACACTTACTTCTTGGTCTCTTGGGTCGATTCCTTTGGTTTCGCGCCGCCACCCTTGCCAGGTGTTTGGCCTTCTCTCCCACCACAAAGCCGGCACTCTCGTCTGCTGCCACCAACGCTCGCTCCTTCCTGTTGGTGGAATGTTAGGTTAGGTTAGAGTAGAGTAGAGTAGAGTAGGGTAGGTTACTTACATGAGGGACAGCATGGATTAAGAAAAATGGTGACAAGAGGCTGGGTTGTAATTAAGTTTGAGAAATGGTTAGTTGGGTTGGATTAGAAAATTTTAGAAGAGAAAGACCAAGTTAGGAAGTGTCAATACGAGTACAGTAGTATGTAAATAAATGAAATAGAATAATAATTGTATATCAAGAAACATTTTAGAGATTAACTGGTTTTTCAAAATTAAAGCTGATGGATGGAATGGATGCTAAAATCAAAGGTTACAGTCATACTAAGTTGAAAAATGTATTTACAAATACTTACATATACTGAGTGAAAAGTTATCTGAATAAGACCTGCCTTCCACAATGTTATACAGTTCATACACTCGTTCTTACACATCATTCCTCCCAATGCTGTGCCAATGAAGACTTAACGATAAAAGTCATTCCACATTAATACTTCTTACCATCCCTCGGGTAATAAGTTCCACAGCAATAACATGACGGTAAGTATCCAGTGTGTCACCCAAATCATGATAAATATTTCTCTTATTGCCAAAAAAAAAATCACTTAAATATTAACAACTTCTAATAGCAGTGAAATTACGCTGTACCCACTAAATACAGAATTCACTTACAGAAATAATACAGAAGTGAATGTAAGCAAGTTAACATATGCAATAATCACATAACAGGTTTGTGATGTAATAAATAAATAAATAAATGAATAAATAAATAAATAAAATAAACATTATACATATATATTACTACATCAATCTGTTCCTCATCACTCACCTGAACGCTTCCATCCACTTGTGTTTCTCTAAGGTGGTCTTGCAGGAGAAGGTGTACCACTTATTCTTGGCAACACTGTGGATCTTCCAGCCATTACTCATGTTGAAGCTTGAGTCTGGCAACACAAGGAGGCAAGGATGAGTCAGTATTCATGGGGTCACATCACTCATTCATTCACTCATGGCAGAAAAAAAAAAAAAAAAAAAAAAAAAAAAAGATGGTGAGGACATAAAGAGACACCACCACATAAGTACCATGGCAACCACAACCACACACACACCACAGTTGCCTCACCTTTATTGGTTGTCTGGTCCACCACATCACACATGTCTAGGTTGAGTCGGCCGCGGTAGACGAAGGTGTTACGCTTGAGCAGGTCACGTTTGCAGTAAACCAACTGATGGTCGAACAAAAACAGCGTCACGTCCTTAGGCCACGCCCCGCCCGCCCCCTTGGTCACCTCACCCTGGTGCATCAACTGGGAACTCTCCTCCAGTAGGTCCGGCCCCTGTAGGTGGTGAAAAGGTGTGTTAATCTGTTGGTGGTGTTACGTTTTACTAACTCCATTCTCTGTATAGGACAACGCCATTTCAGTACTCCTTGATCTGCTTTTATCCAGTAAGCTAAACACTGATTTCCACACCTCACTCTGACCTCCTGTTCCTCACCCTATCAAAGCAAGTCATGTTCTCAAGCACTGTGTATTTTCAGCACCTCTATCCTTTACCTTGACTTCACCTTCAGTATCCATCCCTCAAAGCCATACATACATAGAATTACCTCGAGATAACATACACATTTTTGCTTCTTCTCCTACAGACATATTTCTCATATTTTCACACACTATTTAATACTCCCAAACAACTATGGTTCACCTCTGCCTCAACGTCCACACAAAAATATCAAAACTTTGCCATGTACGCGTATGTAGAGAAATTATACAAAATACATCAATAGAAAAATATTGTAACAGATAAGACCTTGGAATAATAAATAAATAAATAAATATATGTTTGTTATGACCTTTAATTTTACTTAAAGGAGAGAGAGAGAGAGAAAGAACATGCATATTATAGTACTGTAATCCTCCTCTTGAAACTGTGAATATAATGGGTAATATTTCAACAGTCTCGTCACTCACCTCCCATCCCTCAACAGTCATCTGCCACGACGCTAACTTCTCCAGACACTCCATCCTTCGCTTCCTCTCATTGACCAGCAGAGCCACGTCCCGCATGGCCTCCAGCGCCCCCTTCACGCTGCTGTAGTCTGGGTGGTCAGTCTGGGTGGGGGGGAGGAGGTAAGGAAAGGTATAACAACTACCACCGTCACCCTCACTCATCATTATCAAAAAGCAATATCATTATCATACATCATCAACACCTTTTCACTGCAATGTTCAACCACTGAGTACATTTGCCTTTTCTACAAAAAAAGAAGAAGATAGATAGATAGATAAAAAGAGAGATATAGATAGAAAAAGCTCACTACCCTGTTATCTTTCTCCTTTCTTTCCCTTCCCCTTCCCTTCCCTTTCTGTTAAAACCCATCTGCTTCACCCTTCCCTCCCTCTGTGTCTTCTTATCTTACCTTGGTGTACTTGAGCAGTTCTTGCAGCTGGAGCGGGTACTTGCAGATCTTTTGTACAGGGGTGAGGAGGAAACCGTCGAGGGAAATGTCGATCATCTCCTGCAGCAGCCGACACGCCTCAAAGAAGTGGACGTAACGCTGGTCCTGGTAAAGTTCTTGCAGGGCTGAGGTGGCAGCCGGGTGGTTGTTACAGTACTCGCTGTAGATCTCAAACTTCTCCCTCTGAAAGTTGATTGGAGAAAAATGTTAAATTAAATAAAATGAAAAGTGGGGTAAATGAAGGGATGTGAAAAGTTCAGGAAAAAATACTATATGTATATAAAAAAAAAAGGTATTGAAGAAATGCGAAATGTTAGGAGGAAAAAAAAAAAAAGGGTAAAATGAAAGGATGTAAAAACTTAGGAAATATATAATGAAAGGGAAACTTGAAGGGATGTGAAAAAAGAATGGGTAAGTATGTATGTATGTATGTATGAGATGTGAATGAGTTACAGATGAATATTATATTGTTTAGTTGGTGTGGTAATTGAAAGCCTTACGAGTCAAAGTTTAAATGTATATCAGGGTCAATTTTAGTCACCTGTTGTAACTAGACAAAGAAGATTGTTTGGTCAACTATGTATATACTGTAGTTTTATAAGTATGTTCCTTAAGAAAGAAGTATGAGCCCAATCCAAAGCAAGTTTCTTTTCTATATTACTCAAAAAGACAAAATAAAATATATATCTATTATTATTATTATCATTATTATTATTATTATTATCAAATGCAGGTTTTCCTTGAAGTCCTTGGCTCAGAACCATACACATTCCATATCATCTTTACTTTACCTCCTACAAAACACTCCACTCTACCTTCACTTCAAACTAAATATTCTTACATCCAGTCATTCTCATTCTTTCTTCTATCATTAATCAAATAAATAAATAAACACAACCTGTCTATCTACACTACCTCACTTCCACGTCAAGTCAGTTGCTGTTTGTCTTTCTATTTGCTACAATGTTGTCTCTCACTGTAGCATTTAATTAAACATCCACATTCACCATCCATATTATATTCTCTTTGGCACACTCAGGTCTCTTCAAGTCTTCATCTTTAATAACAAAGCAAGCAGATTTCACAACCACGCACCACTGACCTTCCCACACGCACAGGAAACACACACACACACACACACACACACGCTGCCATTTCATGCGAAGCCAAATTCCTTTTAATAGTTGAGGAATTATCGCTCTAAACTACTTCCAACCATTCCAAATTTTCAATAGGGAATGAACTTGTGTTTCATTCCCTTCCAAGCTTACCAATAATGAACAATGAATAATGAACAATGAATAATGAACGAGAGAGAGAGAGAGAGAGAGAGAGAGAGAGAGAGAGAGAGAGAGAGAGAGAGAGAGAGAGAGAGAGAGAGAGAGAGAGAGAGAGAGAGATCGACACACATACACACAAAGCTTATACATAACTAAGGTAACACACTAATAATAAACAAATGAATAACTGACTTACATTTCTAGTGAAGATAGCACCGATGCATGACTTGTGAGGTTCCTGCCAGTCTATGCACTCCTCCAGCTCCTTGAGGAAGCCGCTTTGGAAGTGGTAAAGAGCTTCCATGTTGCCGAAGATTGTGGCGATGCGTTCCTTGCTAAACATGTCCCCTCGCTTGCGGACTTGCATTAGGTAACCCTGCGAGGTGGAAAGGGGGAGGTTAAGGAAGGGAAATATGCATACAAAAAAGCAAAAATATATACACACACACACAATTAAGGAAGGTGTGAGGGGAATGTTAAATGTTATTGTTGATGTTTGAGTTGTTATTGCTATTATTATTATTATCATTCTTCTTCTTCTTATTATTATTATTATTATTATGTGTTTGGTATTTTATTAAGAAAAGTTGAAATAGTGTATAGCTGCTGTATTCTCCTCTTCAATTTGAGATCACAAATAAAACAAATACGTATATGTTAAGGTTTATAAGTTTAGAATAACTATGTTGCTACGAGGAGAAATATGTTTTAAGTTAATGATGATGATGATGATGATGATAGTGATGACATTTCAAATTAGTAATGATGACACATATTATATCATTACAAATATAAATTACTAAACATAACTACTACTATGATGTTGCTAAATGATGATAACGAGTCTACACAAATGATAAGGATTATACAATTACCACAAACAATAGTAATGATGTATAATGTTATTCACAATGACATCATACAATACCTAAAACATATATTTAATGATGATAATTATAATATTAATAATGGTAGTGGAGGGGGGTGGAGGGGGTGACATGCGGGACTTATAAGACTAATGTTCGTAGTATGAAGATCTGAGTGTAATCTATATATATATATACACATGGATGTATACGTATGTGTATGCGAATGCTTTGTAATTAATGTACGTATTTCTGAACTAAATAAACTCCATCCCTCTTCCCTACACTGGCTATCATCTATTCTTAGTTGCAAGTCTAAATTAAATACTCTTTCCCTGAACCCTTCTAAGCTGCTTCGATCCTCTCTGTCACTGGAGTCGAAGCAGTGGTAGAATATATATATATCTATCATTAATATACGCCATTGAAGTGCATGGTGGAGTGTTTTGGTAATGAAGGGAAGATAAACAAGGAGGAGGAGGAGGAGGAGGAGGAGGAGGAGGAGGAGGAGGAGGAGGAGGAGGAGGAGGAGGAGGAGGAGGAGGAGGAGGAGGAGGAGGAGGAGGAGGAGGAATAGGAGGAGGAGGAGGAGGAGGAGGAATAGGAGGAGGAGGAAATGTGGACGAAATAATATATGGAGAATTAGAACCAGAAGGAAGAATTTGAGTAGGAAAGTTAAAATAAAGATAGAGGAGATAGGAGGAACCAGAGGAAGAAACCGGAGGAAGAAGAAGAAGAAGAAAAAGAAGAAGAAGAAGAAGAGGAGGAGGAGGAAGAATGAGTCCCGCAGTAATATGTTACACTGAGCCTCGTCCTGTCACTTGCATAAAGAAACACCTGATGAACACACACACACATACACACACACACACATTACAATCCCCCTCTCCCTCCTCCTCCTCATCATCATCATCCATCTCTCTCCTAATCTTTCTCCTCCATCTCAGACCTAACGTATATTATCTTCCTTTTTCCACCCCATCAATGTCTTTAGCACGGACCACAAGAAGAAGAAGAAGAAGAAGAAAAAGAAGAAGAAGAAGAAGAAGAGGAGTCGATGAGTAAATACAACATAACTTAACACACTTAACTTTCATGTCTAACGTCACGTATTTATACAATAGACTTACGAATATTCTAGCACCATAGAGATATACATTATAGTTGTTTTTTTCTTCCTAAGACATATAATATAATAAGTCTTCCAGAATTACGTACATCAAAACAAAACCTTTTACTACTCAAGTCAATTCACAAATACGTATATACAAAGACAAGAGGATAATTATCAACACTACTATAGTAATCATAATAGCATTCATCATCATTTAAGCCTCATTATAGTAGAGTAATAGTATTTGCAAACCAGGGTACACATCGGATCCATTCTTTACCGAAAGAAAATAAAAAAAAAAGTAAGTTGAAAAAAAAATGTACGGAACAGGATGGTATACTAAAAAATTTATACAACGCTATTTCCCTACACATCATGCTGTTTAACGAGTGCTTGACTGTTGTTTAAAGGAGAACCAGGGAGTGAGGGAGTGGAGTGGAGTGTGTTCAGTGGGGATGAGATGTCAGAAGCAGCTAATCGCTCTTCTGACATTTTCTGGTTTCGTTAATTGGTGAGCTGTCTGGACTTCTTTTTTTTCTACTCTCTCTCTCTCTCTCTCTCTCTCTCTCTCTCTCTCTCTCTCTCTCTCTCTCTCTCTCTCTCTCTCTCTCTCTCTCTCTCTCTCTCTCTCTCTCTCTCTCTCTCTCTCTCTCTCTCTCTCTCTCTCTCTCTCTCTCTCTCCGACTAACACAACTGCAACACACCTGAAGTGTTTAATGATTTTGTATTCTATTTTATCAGCTTTTGTTGTTGATGTTGCAAGGATATACGTACGAACATATACATATATATTTTTTTCATATACAGTAAGAACTTTTTTTTCTTCTTTTATTTATTAATTAATTTATATATATTTTTTTTGTCTGAGTGATTCCT
This sequence comes from Cancer borealis, assembly GCA_036785275.1. Classification (NCBI taxonomy): domain Eukaryota; kingdom Metazoa; phylum Arthropoda; class Malacostraca; order Decapoda; family Cancridae; genus Cancer; species Cancer borealis. The sequence continues at coordinate 3,440 of JAXIVD010004540.1, read as the reverse complement.
TTCATCATCTTGTGGCTGAATGCATTTTGTCGTATATATATATAAAGCTAATAGTTCCGCTTAGCAAAACTGGCTTATTCACTCTCAATCAACACAAAAATTCAATCCAGAAAACAACAACAAAACAATACAATTTTGCAATAAAAAAAAGGCATACAAATAATTCCATCCCCAAGACTTCATGATATCAATTTGCACTCCACCAAATCAAACTTCATATCCATTACAACTATGCAAGTAAATCTACTCCAATTATATATATCCTGAAACCAAACGGAAGGGCCCAGAGGAGGAAATAGTAAAGAAAACTGCATCAGGCTTCCGTTCCAAGGCTGAATAATCTCCAACAGCCAATCTTCACGTTAAAATTAGAATTAGACTGCAAATCCCAAAGCAAAAGTTCCCCTCTCCGTTTTCTTTGTCCTTGCCCGAAATAGTTTAGTTCACCCTCTTTTTCGCGTTCCAGTAATTACTCTTCGTTATTTTTAGCATGACGCGAAATTGGTATGTATGAGTGTGACGTGATGGTGATGGTGATGAAGTGAATGTGAGATGAAATGAGCGTTTTACATGAGAAATGAAATGAAGTGAGCGTGATATCAAACCAATGAGATAACTACTACTACTACTACCACTACTAATCATCATCATCACTTTTCCTTACCTTGATTACGTCTCTCAGGTGTTTAACGAAGTCCCTCTCGGTGCTAGTAATCTCATTGATCACATTGGTTCGTATTTGGTCGTGGGACAGGCCTGAGATGCTAAGTTTACGTGCAGGGCCTCGGTTACGTGGGTCCTGGTGATTTCTGGCGCTCTGATGGTCCTCCTGGTTCACTAATATCTGTAAAGTCAAGTGATGTTAAGCTATTGTATTAAGATCACGACTAGATTGATGATGTGTGAAGGGTGAAGTGAATGTAATGAAGAAAACGTGATTAATTTCAGAACATTAGGAGATGAAGTGAAGTGAAGTGAAGTGAAGTGAAGTGAAGTGGTGTGTGTAGAATTAAAGTAAAGTTAGTTTAGTGTGTGTATATAAGGGAAGTGATGAGGTGAGATAGATGGCTTTAGTTTGATTGTGGTAGAAAGAAAGGTGGAAAATCTATGGAGGATGCAAATTATAGTAAAAAATAATAATAATCAAAAATAGAATAACAACGTAGATTGACTAATAAAGCAGATATGAGATGAAGTTTTTAAATGTAATCACAAAACCATGACATTAGATAACTTGACAAAACAAATTACAAAAAAAAAAACCAATGATGCTACTTTTTCGAAAACCTGACACCAGATGGCACCACTAAGTACTATTAAGACTATTTAATGATCCACGCTAACATGAAATCTGCCTTGCCAATACGATGATGGTGTAGCAAGGATAGAATGATGATGATGATGATGATGATGATGATGAATCTCTGCAAGGGTAAACAACACATAAACAAACAAAGAAGGTGATTCACTCAGCTATTCTCCGTTGGGATAATCTCATGGACTCTGTTTTAGGTTGTTATGAGATCATCGCTGCTCTTATCAAAGTTGTTGTATACATGATTGCGTGTGCGTGCGTGTGACCGTGCGTGTGTGTGTGTGTGTGTGTGTGTGTGCGTGTGACCGTGCGTGTGTGTGTGTACGTGTGTTTGTTCGTGTGTTGTGTTGACTGCTGTTTCTCGTGTTAATGTTACATGAGTAAAGAGTAATGAAATAAAAGTCAAACACACGTCAATTACATGTAACAGCACTGATATCAGACGGTGTTCAAAGTGTGTGTGTGTGTGTGTGTGTGTGTGTGTGTGTGTGTGTGTGTGTGTGTGTGTGTGTGTGTGTGTGTGTGTGTGTGTGTGTGTGTGTGTGTGTGTGAGGTAATCGTGAAATGCATATATGTAAAAAAACTAAATGACATATTGTCCAACAGCGAAAGGTTAATTGTGTCATAAATAAAATAAAACAAAAAAAATGGCAGTGAGTGAAATATAACTATATTGTCGATTTCATTTACACGGTTCTGGAAAAATGGATGAAAAAAAAAAATCTAATAATATTGCAAAGGAAAAACTGTGCCAAGTGTTATAATTAATGTTATTACTATCACTGTTACTAGTATTATCATTATTATTAACAATGTAAGTAGTAGTACCATAGTAGAGGCAGCAATGGTGGTGGTGGTAGTAGTAGTAGTGATGGTGGTGGTGGTGATAGAAAGGTGAAGAAAGAGTAACTAGGAAAGACAGCCCATATGTACCACTATATCGCTTATCAAACACCTTATCAGCAGAGGCAAAACCATCTCCATTAAAAAGAAAGAAAGAAAGAAAGAAAGAAAGAAGGAAAACAAGGAGAAGAGTAAAAACGGATAAAAAAAAAAAAAATGATGAGGAACTGATAAGAAATTAAAAGTATGCAAAAAAAAAAGTACAATTGCATGAAAGAAATGTACGCTAAGAAGGTGATAAGACAGCAGAAGAAGAAGAAAAGAAAGCAGACGCAGAAGCAGAAGTAGAAGGATGATTAAGAAAAAACATGAGTAAGAAAACATGAAAAGAACACGAAAGTTTATATATATATATATATAAAAAAAGAAGAAAGAACGGCAGCTACATCCTGATGACTAAGAAGAGAAACACGTTTGGGAAGAAAAAGAAGAGCAGCAGTAGCAACGTGAAGAAGAAGAAGAAGAAGAAGAAGAAGAAGAAGAAGAAGAAGAAGAAGAAGGAAAAAAGAAAAAAGAAAGAAAAAGGAGCAATAACAGTCGTATCCTAACAACCGTACCCTAACAAGCCCTAAAACAGCACCGATCCCCAACACCCACCCTGACGAAGGCCGCGGGAACCATCCAGCGCGGGTACTGATGCGTCCCCACCACCAGTCTTTGTCCCCGGAGTCAATGACGGTGATGAGGTCCCCGGCCTTGAACACCAGTTCCTCGGCGTCCAAGGTCACGTGGTCCCATAGAGCCTCGGCGTACACTATAAGGTTCTCGTCCTGATTGAAGGAGAGAAAAACAAATAGATAATAACAAATATATACAAGACCTTATTTTTTCACCTCTATCCATATATTTTAGCTCTTATTTTACACTCGTCCTAATTGGAAAAGGAGAGAGAGACAAAAAAAAAAGTGGCTAAAACAAGTATTTGATTAACACAACGGAAGTAAGTAAAAGAAAAGAAAGGAATATTACAATCCAAACCAATTAATTACCTCATCCAGACTTCTCTTCAGATCGCCCCTGAAATCCTCCGAGTCTGACATCCCGATTTCGTCCTCCGAGGTGGTGTTGTCTTCGTTGAGAATGTCCCCGCGGAAGGGCGACGCTGGTGCCCTCTGCTGGGGACGTCATCGGGGCTACGACATCGGCGGAGACTAGAGGTGGGTGTGTCGTAAGAGGAACCCGTTTTGTCCAAGTCTAGAGGCTGACTGATGGAACGTCGAAG
>JAXIVD010004539.1:22500-30000 GCA_036785275.1 Cancer borealis | reverse complement strand
TCGACAGCACCGTCGACACTAGAGCGTAAGCAGCAACAGCTTGAGGGTCGCCGTTGCCCTCATGATTCATCAGGCAAAAAGCTTTCAGTACCTCGCTCTTGCTGTCAGTCGCTGCTTCGCCCTTAGTCACCGGCGCTACCACTAGAGAGGCCAGGCGGCTCATGGGGAGGGAGTCGTGATGTGGGGGAGAAGGACGAGGGGAGCACATGCAAGAACTTCTCAAGAGCCGTTATGCGGAGTTCCCGTCTATTGACAAAGTGTTGGTTGGGTAAAGTACCAATGGATAGAGAATTCAGAGAAAAGTGCAACCGACGGACAGAAACGGGAATGTGGCAGGAGAGAGACAGAACCATGTGTGTCACAGTGGAAAAGAGAAGGGAAATAATCAATGGAAGTGTGGCTGTGTTTTCTGATAAATGACGTGAAGGAACAAGACGAGAATCAGAGGCTAAGTCAGACTCTCCTGCCGCACGTCCGTCCGCCTGATGCTCGGCAAACACTCCAGGTCGTGAGCTTTTCTTGGCCACACCAAGAGATCAAGGAAAGTTTGGTGTTGTTACACGTGAAGATTTTTCTCGGAAGGCATATTTTCGTTTTCTGTTTGCAAAGCGTTACCCGGATGGCTGTGCTCTATTCGGCAAACCTGTGATCATTGAACACTTCAATGAGGACGCAAGCATCAATCAGATGGAGCTGAGGTGTCGCCCATTACAGAATCACGGACATATCTCATATACATCCCATGTTCATCCACTAGTGGAACCAGTGTTTATGGTTGATTTCCGAGTAGTGTGGTCACTGACACGTCTCGCCGATGCGACTCAGAGTTTGTGGCTCTTACGAGCGGCCACACTTAGCAGACGTGCCGCCGTGCCAGCCGCGGCGGGGAGTTACATAAAGTAATTAGACCGCCTGGGGTTGATTGAAGCGCAGCGAGTGAGGCCCGCGTGTAACAGCCAAGCGCAGGCAGGCAGGCCTCAGCTAAATTATAGCTCCAGTATTTTCTAACTAAACGAAACCCGATTACAGGCTTAATGGTGCAAAAACAGTCTTCCGCCTCGAGTTACATTGTCGGATCTTCTTTTTGTCAAGAATTCCATGGTCGTTTCTAAACTTATAAACTGGTTACCGATGTCGATGGCTCTCTCAGATACCCTGATGAGGCCACAGAAGATCACGGAATGCACCTGGGATTGACATTCCAACACCTGTTTCACTCTTCCAATGATACGTGCCGCCCCACCCTCCTTAGTTATTTGCCAGCCCACCTGTCTTTCCGACTTATTCCACACCCCTCTGGGCATTTAGCCGCGCGTGGGACGCAGGGCGGGTGACCTCTGCGCCCTCTGTACCCGGGGTCAAGTGTAGTGGTGGGAGGTCAAGCAGGAGGTGGAGGAACCTGCTCTCGCAGCCTCTCTCGGCTGGAACTGGACCACTCGGGAGCTTGATTCATGATAACTAGTCGACCCTTGCTGGTGCATCTCCTCTCTCCTTCCAGTCTGCCATAAAAATACAATCACCACACCATACTTGGAGGCGCGGAACACAGTAGAAGAAAACTTTACATAAGGTGTTACTGTAGGGGCGTCACCTCACCCACCATGGCGCCTTTCTGTGACTCACAGAACAGATCAGGCAGGATAAAGTCGAGCACTGTCAGGCCTCTGCTGCCCTTCACACAACTGGGAGTCTCACGTTTGTGCTTCGCCGCCCCCACGCCGACTCCTAACCGCCTCCCTCACCACGAGTCCCATATACGGTGGTATGCTAATGTTCGCACTTGTATCAGCCTCTCGCCCCGGAGGTAAGCTCGGCGCCGGTGCGGGTGGGGTGTGCTGCGCCTCACTTCGATGTATACTCGAATGCCAGACGCAGAGTGAGTGGATCTTGGGGAGTACAAGATGTGAGTGTTGCCGGCGGTCAGGTCAAAGTGGTCTTCGTCTGCAGCTATGTGTGTGTGTGTGTGTGTGTGTGTGTGTGTGTGTGTGTGTGTGTGTGTGTGTGTGTGTGTGTGTGCGTGTGTGTGTATGTGCGTGTGTGTGTGTGATAGAAGAGAGAGAGAGAGAGAGAGAGAGAGAGAGAGAGAGAGAGAGAGAGAGAGAGAGAGAGAGAGAGAGAGAGAGAGAGAGAGAGAGAGAGAGAGAGAGAGAGAGAACTCTATTTTCGCCTGTATCTATCTAAGTACACATAAGTACGTACTACGTCTTCCGTGTGTCATGCGCGAGCACACGCCGGTGCTTGAGATCAGTTGGCGTGGGTCATACTGCAAGCAATGCGATCCTCAGCTGCATGTTTGAGGTCAGTCGTGTGTAGCATCCAGTAGCAGCGACAGTGGACACAAGTGTTCCTTCCTCCTCCTTCTCCTCCTCCTCCCTCCTCCTTCTCCTTCTCCTCCTCCTCCTCCTCCTCCTCCTCCTCCTCCTCCTCCTCCTCCTCCTCCTCCTCCTCCTCCTCCTCCTCCTCCTCCTTCTCCTCCACCCGTAACAATGGCTTCAAGATCATTGGTAAGCGCTTTAGATCAAATGAAGCGAAGCACTTTTTCTTCAATAGAATCGTAAATGTTTGGAATTCTCTCCCAGCACAAATTGTCAACAGTACTACAATTGAATCATTTAAGAAAAAAACTCGATAAGCACTTAGCATCTGTTCACCAAGTCGAATATTTCACTACTGCGTAAATTGTTTTTTTTTTTTTTTTTTTTTTTTTTTTATAATTATTATTATTTTTTTTTTTTGCATAGATTACTCCTTGTTTTTTTATTTCTTTCCTATACCTATACAAATTCCATGTTAGTTTTTTCATGCTACATGGTATCACTTCCTCTTCCGGCCAGCTTCGGCTGGAGGGAGGGGTGGGTGGGGAGGAGCCTTCCACTTTGCTGTCCTTTTGTCTCTATCACGTAGATATTATAGTAGTAGTAGTGTAGCTAAACAGACAGCCTCGTTAGGTCCAGTAGGACTGTTGCTGTCTGTTCTTCCTTTGTACTCCTTTGTACTCCTCCTCCTCCTCCTCTTCTTCTTCTTCTTCTTCTTCTTCTTCCTCTTCTTCCTCCTCTTCCAACTTCTCCTCCTTTCCGAATACTGAGTGCACCCCATGAAGACTGTCCGACGCATACGCTGTCTCATGAATACCTGTCGAGGGGGCCAAGTAGAGTCGGCGGAGATGGATTGCCAGTGCACAGGAGGACGATTGGGGTGCGCCGCGACCAAGCAGGCGGCTGTACTTGGCGATGGCAACGTGTGGATGGATGATGATGTGCGTGGCAACGGAAAGTGCGCGGACGGCTAGCTGGTGGTTGATAGCGACAGTAAGGTGGACAGAGCATGTCACACCACCTCATGCCACCTTGACGTCATTATTGCATCTGCCGTGTCTGATAAGCGACAAAGTGGCTTCTCCTCAACTAATATCACTCTGTTTTACCTCCTTCCCCTTTATTCTGTTTCAAAGGCATGGAATGACTAAAAAAAGTGGCTGTGGTAATGTCAATAATAATCACTGTGGGACAAGGAATAATCAGTTTAAGAGTGAAGGCAAAGACGCAGTGGAAAGGAATGGTATTTGCAAATGGTATTTGCAAGGATATAACATGTTCCTACCCATAAAAGAAATCACCAATGTTTCTTGGTGTTGAGGAGAATTGCTTTGTCCTAGTGAGCCACGAGCCGACATCTTCATCACGTCCTGTGCTGGTTTGAGATCGGCGGAGGACATGGATGGTCAGGATGAGGCTCCGGGATTCCTCAGGTCGACCATAAGTGGAGTGTACGTCGTGCATAACAAAAGGAAGGTCAACACAAGGTCATAGCCAGGAAGGTACCAGTGGGAGGTGGGGTCATGCCAGGTATGCAAAACGGCCCCACTTGATAGTCCAGCCCCGGGGGATGAGACGCTTTATATGTAACTGATTGTGGCCGCGGTGGCTCACGTGTCAGGCCTGTGTTCTATACCTGCCACGGCGCCCCGCTGCTGCCTTCGTTAGGCGATTCCCACCACCCGTGTGCGAGGACGCTGCACAACGCCGCTTGATTACACTTCCTGAAGGCGCCTCACCTAGAATGGTATGAACTCAAGAAGTGCCCTTCAAACCATCAGAATGGTGTTTGGGCATGACGCATGTTGAGGCTGAGACTGATCGATGGGTACAGGCCTTCACGCAGACAAACAGTTAAGTAGGCAAGCAAACAATGAGAGCGTAAACTGACAAACAGTAGAGCGAAAAAGCATATATGTATAAATAAATAATAAATAAATAAATATATATATATATATATATATATATATATATATATATATATATATATATATATATAACGTGCACACACACACACACACACACACACACACACACACACACACACACACACACACACACACACCACACACACACACACACACACACACACACCATCAACCGCGTGTGTCTGCCATAATGTTGATCGGTACAGATGACATAACCATTTGCTGCCTCTTCCTCCTTCAATCAGTTGTGCTGCATCATGCAGCTGAACGCGACTGACGCTGACCAACCGCACAATGTATCTCGCAGGAACTCTTGACGTAGGACAGCTTCGCGTCTGTCAAGCTGCATTGTTTACATCTTATTCGATACTCTTCGTGTCATCACTTTGCCGAGGTCACCAATTCATCACTTAAGTCAAGATGCTTTTCGTCAAGAAGCGTGACCTCCTGGCACTATGGTGCTGTGAGACGGCACCTCCTGTTTGGACGGCTTGTCACGGACGGACGGAGTGCCAGCTCACTATCGGCCAATACAGGAAATTGGAGAGACTCAGTCTGTGAGAGGGATGTGCTCTTCAAGGTATTCCTGCTTTCCATACTGTGACATTAAAAATCAACGACTTATACGTTTGTTTGAACCTGTTTCACACACACACACACACACACACACACACACACACACACACACACACACACACACACACACACACACAAAAACACGCACACGCACACTCACTCAGTTGTAAGACAAAAATACAAGCAGGAAGCCATCGTCATGGGAGCTAAATGAAGGACAATACTGAGGGGACGGCTTGACCACCCCTGCTGAGCTACCAGTGTGTTTACGTCGAGGTCGTGTTTAGCTGAGTCGGTGGGTACCTCAGACACAACAGTTCTGTGTCGATAGTTTTCCTTTCTCTCTCTCTCTCTCTCTCTCTCTCTCTCTCTCTCTCTCTCTCTCTCTCTCTCTCTCTCTCTCTCTCTCTCTCTCTCTCTCTCTCTCTCTCTCTCTCTCTCTCTCTCTCTCCATCAATCTATCTATCAATCTCCAACCACACCACCAACAACCAACTCACCTTTTCTCTTCATCCATCCACTTCTCCTCCTCCTCCTCCTCCTCCTCCTCCTCCTTCCTCCTCCTCCTCCTCCTCCTCCTCCTCCTCCTCCGTCCTGCAGGCGACGGTGACGGGTAAAACAAAAGGCAGACTGGGAGGCAAATTTCCATATTTATGAAGAACAAAGTGGCGGATTGGAGTAATGGTGTGATTTTACGGTTTCCAGCAGTAGCGTCCACGGTGTGTGTGTGTGTGTGTGTGTGTGTGTGTGTGTGTGTGTGTGTGTGTGTGTGTGTGTGGGGGTGTGTGTGTGTGTGTGTGTGTGCGTGTGTGTGTGTTGCAGGTTGGGGGTCAAAACAACAAGGCGGGGTGAGGTGAAGGTGGTGAGTTGTGTTGTGGTGTAGAGGTTTGTGTTTTGCTATTCTTGTTTGAAGCAACGTCCTCTTATTTTTCTTTTGTTTGCTGACTTACTTTATTCTCTACTTGTTTGTTGTTAATCCTCTTTACTACCTTTCCACACCCTTCATTCTATTCTTTTATCTCTCTCCTTCCTTGTCTTCCTTCTTGCTCCTCTCCTTCTTTTTATTCTTGTTTTGTCTTTCGGATAGTGAACAGTTTCCATCTCTCTCTCTCTCTCTCTCTCTCTCTCTCTCTCTCTCTCTCTCTCTCTCTCTCTCTCTCTCTCTCTCTCTCTCTCTCTCTCTCTCTCTCTCTCTCTCTCCTAAGTACGATTCAGTGAGCTCCGCCTCTCCATGATGTGATTTGTTAATTGCTGGTGTAGTCAACGTATCGACTTTTCACTTTACAATTATATATTTCTACTTTTTTCCCTCACGATACGAGATTTACAAAGACTCACCAATAGCTGGGAAGGCTGCCAATGACGTCATCGACTTGCTACAAACACGAAAAAAAAGAAACTTAACTAATTTACATTCAAGGGGGACTTCACTACAGAAAAAAATTGGAATGTTTCATATAATCATTTCGGTGAACGAGAGCAAAATTAAGAGAAAGAAAGAGAGATTTTTTTAATATTTTTTTCAAGCCGTCATCGTTACTACCCATTCGTATGACAAATATTCTAAAATTCATTGGTGAAGAAAAGTTACGAAAAAAAGCTTAGCGGTTGGAAAAAGGACATTCGCTGGATGTTTAATTAGTCGATAAACTTCATTATTCTGTCGGTGCTCCTGGGACGCGATGCCTCAGCCTTGTGTACGCTGGGAGAGGCTGAGGATGATGGAAGGGATAGAGCGACTGAGACAGGTTTTAATCCACGAGGGCGTCGCTATGGGTCATGTTACGGCGATGTGTGTGTGTGTGTATGTGTGTGTGTGTGTGTGTTGTAATCTTAAGAGGTGTTCGTGTATGGATGGAGAAAGGGAAGAGGAAGACAAAGAAGTGTGACGACAAAGAAGAGAGAGAGAGAGAGAGAGAGAGAGAGAGAGAGAAGAGATAGAGAGAGAGAGAGAGAGAGATAGAGAGAGAGAGAGAGAGAGAGAGAGAGAGAGAGAGAGAGAGAGAGAGAGAGAGAGAGAGAGAGAGAGAGAGAGAGAGAGAGAGAGAGAGAGAGAGAGAGAGAGAGAGAGAGAGATACGGAAGACGGGTGGGAGGAGGGAGAGGAAGAATAGTATGGTGAGACGACAGTGGGGGGATAGGGGGGTAAAAAGGGAAGGAGAGGGGGCACCCATCAAAATGCACTTAGCTCTTGGTCTCAGCAATTTGATTTGGGGTGATGGCAAGGCCGACAACAAGGCTTAAGGGAAGTTAGTTACATCGAGGTACTGTTGTGGTGAGACGTAGATGAAGAGGAAAAGATACGTCACTAAAAATAGAAAGACTGGGAACAAAATAGACAGTATGCTATAACTATAAGATAAAGAGATGTTTGTGGTGAGGCAAGGAGTGATAAGTAATTGCATACTACTACGATAAGGAGAGAGATACACAGATTCTCATATACTGACTGATAACATTATGGTACTATAGGAAAACAAAGAGAATTAATGGAATCTTACTTCATCTTTATGGTGCAATTGTTGATGACGTGTGATTATGAGAACAACATTCGTGTTTCTTGTATAATGAATCTTTAAAATTAATTGTATATATACATTATCGATTGTGGTCTTTTAATTTAACACACACGCACACACACACACACACACACACACACACACACACACACACACACACACA
>JAXIVD010004539.1:0-17500 GCA_036785275.1 Cancer borealis | reverse complement strand
GTAATAGTAGTAGTAGTAGTAGTAGTAGTAGTAGTAGTGATAGTTGTTGTTGATGTTGTTGTTGTTGATGTTGTTGTTGTTGTTGATAGTGGTGGTGGTGATAACCATCATAATGGTGGATGCAACAGTGGCGGTAATGGTAATGGTAGGAATTGAAAAGTAATGGCGGACGAAGCTGTCACTGTTTTTTTTTTTTATGCTGATGTGATAATTAGCGGGTGTCGCGCGGCGCCCCTGGGTAGGAGAATGCGACACGCCTCTGCCACCCCCACACCACCCCCACGCCATCCGCACACCGCCATCCATAAACTTCCTCACCGCTGCCACTCACCCATTACAGAGGCCATAAAACGCCCACGCCACGCCCACATGCTGCCCATAAAGCACCCACATCACGCCCACACTTCCTTGGTAAGTCACCCGCTCGACGCTTACACTGAACCATACGCCAGGCTCCCAGCCACGCTCCCAACCCGCCGCACCTTTCATAACCAGTGCTCGTAACTTCCGTCTGCTGTGTTTCGGGAGGGCGGTGGGGAAGAAGGGCGGAGTGTTGAGAAGGAGAAAGATTCTTTGCCCCTTCTGGGCGAATGTTGAGTGGATTGATGGAGGAGGACTGGGAATGAAAATAGTGGTGGTGGTAGTAGCGGTGGTGGTCCACGTCTCGGCGCCATAAACTTATAATGAGACCATCGTTCCTCAAGGTGACGGCAACAGTCTAGCGTGGGAACCGGGATGCGAGGGGAGGAACCGCGCCACCCCGACTCAGGAAATGCTAGGGACGCGGCCGACGGTCAGGCTCCCCGAGCACCTGTTCCTCAGCGGTTTAAAGGAAAGACTAATGAGGGAGACGTGAAGGAGTTTCTCTCTCTCTCCTCTCTCTTCTCACTCTTCTCTCTCTCTCTCTCTCTCTCTCTCTCTCTCTCTCTCTCTCTCTCTCTCTCCTCTCTCTCTCTCTCTCTCTCTCTCTCTCTCTCTCAAGAAAATACTCTCCTCCTCTGCCCTTCACCACAAGTTACTTCTAAGGGTCGTTACCACGAGGGTGACGCAAACAAAAGTTAAACTCCTGCAAGGGAAACTGATAATTCCTGTCTACAGAGAGGCAAGGTGCGACGCCTCTTACTTAATAATTATCCAACGCCCTCTGACCCTTCATCACCAAAACATGATACAAGTCTCTCTCTCTCTCTCTCTCTCTCTCTCTCTCTCTCTCTCTCTCTCTCTCTCTCTCTCTCTCTCTCTCTCTCTCTCTCTCTCTCTCTCTCTCTCTCTCGTCTCTCTCTCTCTCTCTCTCTCTCTCTCTCTCTCTCTCTCTCTCTCTCTCTCTCTCTCTCTCTCTCTCTCTCTCTCTCTCTCTCTCTCTCTCTCTCTCTCTCTCTGTCTCTCTCTCTCTCTCTCTCTCTCTCTCTCTCTCTCTCTCTCTCTCTCTCTCTCTCTCTCTCTCTCTCTATATATATATATATATATATATATATATATATATATATATATATATATATATATATATATATATATATATATATATATATACACACACATATATATATATATATATATATATATATATATATATATATATATATATATATATATATATATATATATATATGTGTGTGTTATATATATATATATATATATATATATATATATATATATATATATATATATATATATATATATATATATATATATATATATGTGTGTATATATATATATATATATATATATATATATCGCAGGAGGTGAAGAGCTGTGATGGGGCGGCGCGACTCACTTGCTTCACCTGCACCTGCCCGCTAATCAAGCATTCAACCCTTAAGACTAGGACGCGTAATTAACTCTATGCTTCGCCGACCTTAATTGAGGTGGGAAAAAGGTCGCTGTTTGAGCTGAATATCTGGCGAGAGGAGTGTGGGCCACCTCGGCCACCATGTGCTTCTCCATCACCACCTTTATTAGCAGCGGACTTAAGGGTGTCTTTCCTGCATCCTCGAACACCCACTAAAGGTCAATCATTCAGTTTAAGACTGGTCAATCGGGCCCGTAAGTCACCTTTTCCCACATAATTTCTTTAATTTGCCGACGATACGTTGGGTTGCGATGGCAGAGTGATCAGGAATTTAATGATGGTGATAAGGACAAAGCGACCACGAAAGATGATGGTACATTTTCTTCACTAGATACTGATGAATGACGCCAAAGATTAATGATGATATATTAGCTCTAGATTTGAACCAAGCTTGGCCTGCCACGGGACTAAGACAAGGTGAGAGCTGGGGCCACCGACTCCCTGCCGCCGCTTCCCAAAGGCAGAGTTCCGTAACAAGTCTCGGTACGCCTGACGGCTAGGTTCCTGGGGCCTCCGTAGATGTTCAATTAATTTTTAGTTTTGAATAAATACTGAAGACGCAAAACTTTATATGAGTACCAAAAGAAGTTGTAACCGGTACCGTCCGAAATATGAAACCACGCCTTAAGTATTACTTATAAAGTATTCTGCTTTTACCTTGTTGCTGTAATCGTGAGGTACAAAGAAGTAAAGCCTTGCTTTCTCTAGCTAGAGAAGGTCACTCACCTTCTGACGCAGGCGCCGACGAAGGAAAATTGGGGTTCGGTCCACACCACAACATTAATCACGGAGGAGGAAAGCCGTCCACCCGAGTCCTATGATACACCCTTTTGTCCACTAGTATCGTACCTTAACCCAAGTTATTAATTGTATTTCAGAGTGATATTCTTTCGCTTTACTATTGCCGCTGTTGTTACCTTGTCCCTACGTTCTGAGCCTCGGGGAATACAGACAAGAATGTTGTTAGAGAACGACTATGTTTTGAAAGAATAGGTGAACAGTAAATAATTTTATAATGCTTCTGTCATTACATCGTGATAGAAGAGGAAGAGTGTCCTTCTTGATATAACCAATCAAAAGTGCATAAGTAAGAAATCAGAAGAGAAGAAAATATAAAGAAATATAAGAAGATATTTAAGGGACATCTTAGTCCTTTAGTTGACCCCAAGAAGGAACCAGCCAGGTAACCTATGGCAGCTTCTAGTGCACACCCTCATGTCATAATGAATCGTTGTTCCCGCGGAGTGGAGTGTTAGGGAGGGCAAAAGGGGAGAATTCAGCCCTTCATTAGATATCGGTATGCTTTCTCCCTCCTCGCTGGCATTTACATATGAAACGTCAGATTAAGGGGATGTTTTGGCCTCCCTTGTGATGGTGGGTGGCATATGGTGCACCCTCTCCCTCAACCTCCCCTTCTTTCCTCTCATTTTCCCACCTTCACTTTTTTCTTCCTCCCCCATTCATTCCCTCTCTCCCTCTCTTGGCCTAGATCCCCTCCCTCCCCGCCTCAGATTATACGTACTACATACGGACATATCTTCTCTTACTTTCGACCACCCAGTCATTTTTGACGTGAATATTTTTTACGTTAACATTGACTACGTCCATTACTACCTCCAGTTAGTTTTTTCTCCTACACACAACGCTGCCGAGTCTATTCTACCTTTTTTCGTTTTCACTTTTTTTTCGCCTCTTAGTCTTTCTTTTCTTCCCGCGCTTCCCTATCTCCCTTATTAATTAGGTAAGGTAATTGAACATGTTGCTGGTTGCGGGAGTGAAGGGGGGACTGGGTGTCTGGATGTTGTGATGGGTTGTGTGTGGTAGTAAGAGTGGAGGAGGGTCGTAGGTAGTTGTAATGGTGATTTTGATTATAGAGGTGATAGTAGTGGCAGTGGAAAGCGGTAGCGTGGGCGGATGAGAGGATTGGGGGTGGAAGACTGTTGTTTAGGGCGTGGGGGGTCATGGCTGCAGTTCAGCTCGTGGGAAGGCTGTAACGTGTAGGTCAGTGCCCAGGTAATGCGTGGGAACCTGCGGGTCGGACTTGCGTCGGCCCACGTCCCTCTGTTATTATCTGGAGGCGGAGCAAGTCTCCCACAGGGCTCCGCAAGACTTCTCCACACGTCGGAGCCTCACTCCGCAGGGGACGCACCGGCAAAGTATCGGATGAAACACTTGTTTTACCGCCGCACCCTCCCTTGTGTGCTGCTGTGTGATGTGGTAACGCTGTTGTGGCGAGGGGAGCAGAGGAAGGAGAGGGGTGAGTCTTCCGCCCGGCCGCCCGTCTCCCCACTTCCCTCCCTTTGTTTACTCTTGTTTGTAGCTGTGAAAGCAGCCACAGGCCCTCAAATTCACCTCAACAAACTAGGTTATAACCTCTCCTCGTTCCCTGGCAGTGTTGCCAAGGCGGGGACAAACACCATCCCACCCTGCCCTACAAGCCTAGAAGAAAAGACTTCTTGGATGTGGCACCACTAGAGCATCCAAGGTGAGGCAACCGACATATCAGAATCGACTATTAAACAAATGAAATACGTAAAGCCACCGAGCTATCAACTTAAGATGAGGATGCGTAGCGCTGCAAAGCAGGAGGGTCACGGCGGCGTCGGAGGGCCCGCTAATTGGGCGAGCCGTGAGTCAAAGGCCGCGAAGGGTCCCTGGGCGCCGAAGAACAAACCTGGCCTCGGAGAACGTCAATGGAAGTCGCCCTCCGCCTTATCCCTTCACTCTGGCCAGCCTCTTCACCTCTCCCACAACCAGCTTCTCCAACCTTGCTCCTCCGTTTACTTATCTTCTTGCTTTTCTTTTTTTGCGTTTTTTTTACATCAAATAGTTCACCTCTTGGATTTGCTTCCCCATTTTCGCTTTCGTTTTCATTCTATAAAATATTTATCATATTATATAGTTATTTCAAGACATATTTTCTGTTTTGTACAAATATTTTAATGCTGCACTTTCATTTCCTAGATTATTTGCCTCCTGTCACCATTAGTTATATGTCTAAGCACCATTAAGTATCTTTATTCTTCCACTTTTCATCCTTTATCTATTTTCTGTTAACATATGTTCTGTTTCTCTTTATTTCCTCTCTTTAAAAGAGCCTCCCTCACCGTCTGATCCAGGGTAGGTAGGTGGTCGTCCAAGTTCCTGGCGGTCAGGGAAGGACTACAGGTCTGCTTCTCGCCACGGTCCACTCCACACCACACAATGGGAGCCTCTGTCTTGCTTTGCCACAAACATCCTGAGTGTGGGGCTTACTCCCCCGTTCGACCACCCGTCTCCAAGTGAATGAATGAATTTAAGTGAGTACATTTGTAGTCCATTCTTTAGATGGAACGTACTGGAGCAGGGAAGTTATTGACTTGGTTGTGTCGAATCAGTCTCGCCGAGATATGCCCGGGACTGTTTTATTGTTGCGTCCCCAATTAGGCTGTATCAGACCTCTGCGCAGCTGAGTTTCATCCATAAAACAAACTCACGAGTGGATGAATAAACAAGACTCCCGTGGCAGCGAGAGGTGTGTGTTTACCAGCCAGCCACGGCTGCTTGCCGCCATTGTTCACGGCCATCTGAGTGTATTCTTAACATGAAAAAAATTGTTTTCTTCCCCTCCGCTTTTCTATTTTCGTCAAACGTAACAGATCCGCAAATGAAAAACCTGCGAATTATCGCCCGCCTATTTAGGCAGGTAATGTGGACCTATCCTTTGCCTCACCACCACCCCATCCTACAACACCGTCAAAACTGGGTGGAAGAACATCCAGGCCGCGCCAACAGTAAACTTTTTGGCGGGCTTCACACGTCCCTCTAAGCCACTCGGGCGAGAAAGTCAACAAGGGGGCACTGCCAGGACAAATACTGAGCAGCTAGCTGAAAATTCCGCTAGACTTGCTTGCTAATTACGCTAACTCTTCTCTGCCAGCTTGTGACGTGATTTAAGCCTCTCTCTCACTACCGTGCCGACAGGTGGCTGTTCTTAGCACCCTGTTGTCGCTACAAATGGTTATGCTTGGTCGAAAAGGCGTCACTGCTACGTATTGAGATAAAACCTTTCTTTACGTGTTCAAAGAGTAGTTCCTGTGGTAGGGGGAATCAGAGGCTGTGTCTGGTTTGAATGTATAATGAGGGTTGGCTCGCCTTCCACCTCCGCCTCCGACACATTCCACCGTTTTACCTCAACGAGTCACTCCTGGCACGTTTCCCTTTATGAGGCGGCAAGGTGGCCTTCCTCATGCAAACGCAACACTAAATGTAACCGTACGTCTCCTGCTCTGCTAGCTACTGTTCGCACGGGGGAATACTTCCAAGTTTTGTCCTTTTAGTCTAGAAATTATTCTTACTAAATTACAAATAAACTTCAATCATGTCCTTCATTTGAACGAATGATCTGCAGCCGTTGGCCTCCAAGGGCTTTGCCTCCTTCAGCATTACGACAATGGTTAATTTGGAATGTTTAGTTGAATTTACCTTGAACACTTAATAATCTGACCCGCAACCCAGTGGCTATCGTGACTCTGGCCCGCTGGCTGTGCCTCATCCCCGGAAAAGTGACGAGGGTGACCCAAAGCTGCTTAGATGAGGGAGCGACGAGGGTCTGAGCCGGTGCGTGAGGGCGGCTTACCAGGACCACCACAAAGGCCGCTCTCCACCCGCAGAGGGGCTCAACGCCAGAGTTTTATTTTACCATTACCGCTATTCTTAGCAGCTCCACCTCCTTCCACCTCTGCAAGGATATAGATTTTCTTTCTCTCTTGTGGACACAAGTCAAAGGAACAAGAGCTATGTTTTTTTTGTTCCATCTGGAGGTCTGGCGAGAGGTAGTAATGGAAGGGTCACATAAGCGCCTTGAAAACCATAATAGAGTCAGGCAAACGCGCTAAGTACGAAAACAACAATAGCAAAAATCTCCTCACGAGGGAAGAATTTCCTGGGTATTTGCACCACGCGAACTGTAATGATTGATGGTTTGTGTGGCGGAGCAGGGCAGAGAAATGTGTGGAGTGTGGGGTGAGCGCGTTAGGTCACTCTGGAGAGTCTGAGCCATGTCTCCCTGCCGCCTGAAGTGACATCGGGGGCGGCAAAGGGCCAAAGAGTGCCGCTCATCAGGCTTCGACGAGGACTCGACTAATAGGATGTCACCGTATCAAGCGACTCTTTCGTCCCTCTTCCTTTGATGCTGAGCTGCTCACTACTACCCTCTTGTTGCCCCTTCCTTCTCCTCTTCCTCTTCGTGCTCCTCCTCCTCCTTCTTCCTTTCTTCCTCTTTTTCTCCTCCTCAGCTGTGATCATCCTCCTGCTACCGTTGTGTCACTCATTTTTTCGTACTCTCATGTTTCTTTCCATTTTAGCCACATTATCATCTTCATTTTACTTTACACTTGGCTTTCCATTTACCTCTTTCATCAACAACACTCAGAATGTAATATATTGGCACCGACGAGAGCAGACTGCCAGGCAAAATATCTCGCCATCAGCTTCTTTTCGTGAGTTGAACACTGTCTCAAGTTATTTTGGCTCGGCAACACCTCGCACGGATATCAACGTCTTCAATCTGTAGTTATCTACCTTACTGCTGCCTTCCTACCGCCTCCTCAAGAAGCCCATTCCCCGAGCAGAAACAGTGGTGGGGGACCGGTGTAAGGATTTTTCGCCTCGCACAATCGGTCTGGATCTGCGAGGCGGGGCAAGACAGCGTCGTCTCTACCTCCACAACCCGCCCAACGAGCACTAAAGCCTCGCACATCGTCTTCCCCCTCACACCCTTGACTCGTTTGCCGCCGCCAACACCAGTAATCCTGCTTGGTCACCTCACTTCGCTTTTTTAAAGGTTGCTGACATTCCGCCTTTGAGTTTCGGTGGCGTCGCTGGCAACAGACATCACGACATTTGCCGAGGGTCCGTTGGTGATCGCCTATATAGTGCCTTTCGTGGAAAGAAGGGCTTTGGGTAGCAAGCTCGCGTGAACAAAGAGGAGATTTGCTACAGACTGATACTAGCAGCTGGTGACATTGTTTGGCAGGTATTGGCACAGCAACACGGCGAGCAATCTATCTCTCGTGGCTGTACTGGGCGGTGGTGTCTCTTGTCGACTTTGTGAGGAGCCTTGGGAGAGGCGAGAGAGGACGGCCGTTAAATAGTTTGCATTATTATGTACAATGTTAGGATTTGGATACTTTTTTTCAGTAAATATTTAGTTGTTCTGCTTTGCATTGTTTTAGTGTTTGTGAGTCCGTGCATGAGGAAGGAAGGGATGAGGGATCACATATGATAACATGCCCCTCGGTTGATCGAAGACAAAAGCCAGGTCATGGCAGCGAGGGCAGACCGGTGTCAACAGGGCGGCACGCGCGGCCACGGTGCCATCACAGGAAGGCGGGGAGAGAGGGAGGGGTTGGCGGCACTAGTCTATTGTCTTTACGCAGCGACTTTCATGCTGCGTGACTCTGTGACGGACCCAACAATGTCCGCCGCGTGACGTCACGCAGCCCACCGGAGCAGCAGACTCTGACAAGAACAATACCATGGAGGCTTTTAACTCGCCTCACGATAATGAGGAAGCCAGTTTTTGCAGTGGAATTGTCCTCAAGTTGTTCGAAAGTTCGAGGGTGGATGGAGAGGCAGCACGAAACTGTTTCCATTAGGGTGGCTCTTCCAACTAGAGGTATTAACAAGAAACGTTAGGAAAATAAGTGCATTTAATTGCAAGTATTGTTAGAGTCACTGGCACCATGAAACACACATGATACTTAAGTATGAATCATTATATAAATAAGTCTTACGTATATGTCAGGTGGCATGAGAGAGAAAAAAAAAGAGAAAGAGAAAGAGAGAAGTCAGGGCAAGAACAAGTGGGGAAAGGAAGGTCCACAAAAAGAAGAACAAAAAGTTCGAACTGTATGTTGTCGACAAGCCTCCACGGGAGGTCGACACAGTCACACGCCCACACACCCACGCAAGGAGCGGGTGGGGGACGAAAAGGAAGGATTTTATGACAGCGATAGGGAAGGAAAATACGCTCACATAAAAGTGAAAATATAAAGCGTTTCGTTTTTAGCACTTTTTTTCCTCGTGTATGTGAGTGTGTGAGTGTGTGTGTGTGTGTGTGTGTGTGTGTGTGTGTGTGTGTGTGTGTGTGTGTGTGTGTGAATGTGTGAGTGTGTGAGTGTATTGTGGTTTGATTTTCATCCTGTATCGTTAGGTTTTCTAGTTTCTCGACCCGAAACACTGTTCACTTTTCACTCTGTTTAATCAATGTCAGCGCTGTCATTATAATAGCATTGTTTTCCTTATTTTTTCTTCCTCCTCTTCCTCTTCTTTGTACAAAAAGTTTTGTCTATCCGCTGCCACAAGAAGGGGCGTGAGGGGAGCGGAAAAAGAAGAGAAAAAAGGGAGCAAAGATGTGGATGAGTTGAGAGAAGAGGCGAAGGAGAGGGAAGAGGCTTAGTGGCAGACGAGACAAGAGTGACGTGAGGAAATTTTGAATAAAGCAGCAGCAGCGGAAGTATTATTATTATTATTATTATTATTATTATTATTATTATTATTATTATTATTATTATTATTAGTAGTAGTAGTAGTAGTAGTAGTAGTAGTAGCAGCAGCAGTAGTAACAACAGCAACACTATTAGTGATTTAATATACTTTTATACTTCTTCACTGTATATTATTATTTAAGTAGAGAGAGAGAGAGAGAGAGAGAGAGAGAGAGAGAGAGAGAGAGAGAGAGAGAGAGAGAGAGAGAGAGAGAGAGAGAGAGAGAGAGAGAGAGAGAGAGAGAGAGAGAGAGCATATCGTGTCCGAGTCAGCCGAGGGGGTAAGCAAGGTGGGGCGAGGACGAGTGGAAGACGGGATGCACCTGTCTCAAGAATTTGAAGCCGCAGGACACATACACACACACACACACACACACACACACACACACACACACACACACACACACACACACACACACACACACACACACACACACACACACACACACACACACACACACACACACACACACACACACACACATAAAAGATAGTTCCTTACACGTGAACTTTAACATCTCATTAATGGCATTATACTTGTAACTTGACAATAAGATGGAAAACATTGGTCTACAAATAGAGGACATAGACCTTAAGGACGACTACCTGTTAGTGTTGTCCTCTTCCTATCCTCTTCATATACTACTCCTCCTCCTTCTTTACCATCACCACCTCCTCCTCCTCCTTCTCCTCCTCCTCCTCCTCCTCCTCCTCCTCCTCCTCCTCCTCCTCCTCCTCCCAACCCTCCCTCTCAGTCATTACGATTTTTGAACTTCCTGTATTGGCGGTCATTTGAATACTTGGAATAATTTGAATAATTTGGGTCTGGTCCTCGTCCCTCGCTTCCCCAGGGACGTCAAGGAGGACAAGCGTCTCACGTAAGCCCTAGTTTGTAATTTTGCTTCACCTCGGCTTTGTTAACGAAATCATATCCCCGAGACGCTTATCGAGGACGGACAAAAGAGGAGAAAAATGCCTTAACTGGATGGAGGGCGAGTGTCCGGGCGAAGGGCGAGTCTCTGCGAGGCGCCTCGAGGCCACACACCATTACATCGCATGACAGGAAGTAAACAACTCACCGAAGAAACTCAGTCAAGCTCCAAAGTAACCTCGAAACACCCCTCTTCTCCTCCTCCTCCTCCTCCTCCTCCTCTCACTCCCTTCCACCCCTCCCTTTCCATTTCCTCCCACCATCCCTCCCTCCCTCTTTCCTTCCCCTCAATAGCGGTTGGTTCCCAGGGCCTCACAATTTAGCAGGAAATGGATGAGGCAATTTTAGACAATTTCCACACATTGTGGGAGGCGCACAGAGTTCCAGGGCCGGTGAGGTTGTGTCGCCCCCGCCCGACCCGGCACCAGCCACGCCCACACCCAATAAACCACACCCATGCCCCCTCCTAACCACGCCCATAATGCACGACTACATGTGAAAAAAAATATTGTATAGTGTAGATTTGTATACGCAATCAAGATATTTCTTGTATAGTTCTTGTATGCTGCTCAGAACGTCTTTTATTTGTTGGATTTTGTAAGGTCAACTTCATATCTTATCTTTTCATCCTTCTCCTCCTCTTCTACCTCTTCTTCAAGCTATGTTTTTCCCTTTTTATAGATATATACACTATCGGCAGTATTGTGGTGGTGTAGATGAGGTGTAGTGCTGTGAGGGGACAGTGTCGGGACGTTGTAGTGTTGAGGCAGTGCAGTACTTGTTTAATGTAGTATGGTAAAGTGTGTGTTAGTGTGTGTGTGTGTGTGTGTGTGTGTGTGTGTGTGTGTGTGTGTGTGTGTGTGTATGTGTGTGTGTGTGTGTGTGTGTGTGTGTGTGTGTGTGTGTGTGTGTGTGTGTGTGTGTGTGTGTGTGTGTATGTGTGTGTGTGTGTGTGTCTGTTTGTCTGTCTGTTAGTGAGAGAGAGAGAGAGAGAGAGAGAGAGAGAGAGAGAGAGAGAGAGAGAGAGAGAGAGAGAGAGAGAGAGAGAGAGAGAGAGAGAGAGAGAGAGAGAGAGATGGGTTGACTTATTAGTGTGGAGGTGGCATTAGAGTTCAATGCGTTACGAGAGGTGTGGTGGAGCAAGGTAAAGAGGCAGGGGTGAGGAATGTGTGGTAGAGGGAAAATGTAGATGGCGTCGTGGCTTGTCACCGAACAATGTGAAATATAGTAATAAAGAATGAAATATGAACATGATAAAGGAAAATTGAAACTGAGGTAAGGGGGGGAAATGGAAGAGGAAGGGGAGGGGGTGGAAGGAGTGGTTAGATAAGGTCATGAAGGAGGGTGAGAGGGAGGGAGGCACCTCAACCTCCCCTCCATTCCTCCTTCCCTCCCTCCTAGCACCGACACACAATAAAACAATACTTCATAAATTACGACGGACCCGCCATTGGGCCTGGAAGACCTCACTCGATGAGATAGGAAGAGAGAAGGGAACGGAACGGAAGGGAAAGGAAATAAGTAAAGGGAATGGAAGGGGAGGGAAGGGAAATGCGAAGGGAAAGTTGTGGAAGAGAGAGTAAGGGAAGGTTGTGAGACAAGGTAAGAAGGAAGGGAAGGTAAAGAGAGAGCAAGTGAAGACGACACATGGTTTTATTTTTTTGTTGTTGCAAGAAATGCAGAGATGTAGACTACATCAAGCTGAACACAACCACCATGGTGTGTGTGTGTGTGTGTGTGTGTGTGTGTGTGTGTGTGTGTGTGTGTGTGTGTGTGTGTGTGTGTGTGTGTGTGTGTGTGTGTATGTGTGTGTGTATGTGTGTGTGTGTGTGTGTGTGTGTGTGTGTGTGTGTGTGTGTGTGTGTGTGTGTGTGTGTGTGTGTGTGTGTGTCCTTGGAATCTTACGCACAGAAGGAGGTGACACATTTCATGGGCACCTGTACTATCTCTCATTCCTTAGACATTCCATCAGTGAGGGGACTATCCCGCCCTGGATCACTCTAGTCATGCCCCGCAACCCTTGAACATTGCCATTGCCTTTGCCCCTTAATCCCCGCCCTTAGTCCCCATCCCGAGTGTAACAAAAGCCAAATGTGCTCACATCCCACTTGACTTTTACGGCACGCAGGCTTCCCAGGCCGCAATATTAATAAGACGTCGTGTCGCATATAACATTGTATAGATGCAAATTAAATACACGCGTGCTTGCATACATGCATAGTGCACACTTGTGGGAGGGTAACATTAATGCCGCATTTGTACACAGAGACACACGCAGACCAGCAGGCGGTGGCGACAGGCGCTTGTGACAGGTTTAAAGGGAGGTTCTCAGTCCCACGACAGAGGACGCAGCTCCGCCTGGCCACCTACCCGCCCCCGCCCTTCACCTCCTCCTCCACATTCATCTTCACCGAGTTCTCTGTAACAATATTTACTAATTAAATGGTTGAGTCAACATCCGGGTGGTCCCCGCCCAAGCCATGGTCGCCAGCAAGATGTACGGACACAGTGAACATTTCCATAATGGCGGTAGACTCGCCCGAGGCCTGCACGTGACCGAATGTCCACCTGCGTCCACGGCTTCGGTCCATTCTTTTTCACACCACCGACACTAACAAAACTGCGGAGTGGAAGGGAAGAATAAACTACCAGCTTGTTTACTTGTCAAGACACCAGTCCCGAGGTAGGTGGGGGTGTGGGGGCGCAAGGAGACACAACGTAAATAACGACAAAAATCCCCCAGGTCGCGCCCCCCCCCTGTGCACAGGTGAACAGGTTGCCATACGCCGCCAACGTCACCGCCGCCGTCGCTACATATATTGATTGCGTTCTCCCCAAATGCCTCAAATTACTGTTTTCCTGATGAGTGGAGATGTTTATATTTGTTGTCCTGTCAGGCAAGGGGTTGAGGGAGTTAGGAATAACAAAAGCTGCAGGAGAAGCACAGAAGAGGCCAAGGAAGCCACTCTCTCTCAACTCTCTTCAGTGGGCACGAGTGACAAGCCGATTTTATCATAGGCTGCATCTCTCTCTCTCTCTCTCTCTCTCTCTCTCTCTCTCTCTCTCTCTCTCTCTCTTCTCTCTCTTCTTTCTCTCTTTCTCTCTCTCTCTTCTCTCTCTCTCTCTCTCTCTCTCTCTCTCTCTTTCTCTCTCTCTCTCTTTCCTTCTTTCTTTCTTTCTTTCTTTCTTTTTATATATCTCTCTCTCTCCCCGTATATATATGTTTACGTTTGACACCACGTCAAAGAGAGAGAGAGAGAGAGAGAGAGAGAGAGAGAGAGAGAGAGAGAGAGAGAGAGAGAGAGAGAGAGAGAGAGAGAGAGAGAGAGAGAGAGAGAAAGCGAGAGAGAGAGAGAGAGAGAGAGAGAGAGAGAGAGAGAGAGAGAGAGAGAGAGAGAGAGAGGTGTTAGTGAACAAGTAGTCCCTGATGGGCCTTCCTTGCCCCTGCAACAGATTGGTGTTCCTTTCATTAGGAAAACATGATAATGTGCGTAGCATCCTTTTTTTATATAGAAATGAACAGAGGCAATGATATGGTTATAGGAGAGGTGAATGGCTCTCCTGAAAAATTATAATAATTGTCTCTTCCTCTATCTATCAATTTCTTTCTTTCTATCTATCTCTATCTATCTATCTGTCACAAGGCTGGATAATGATAATGATATTGTAAATATTTTTTCTTATTATCACGAGTCATGACATGCATTTCCGGGGAAATATTACATAAACAAAACATAGTAAATATATTTGATACAAACAGTAACTGCAATAACAACAATACTGCTTCTGCTTCAGTACACTTTGTTAACCCGCACAAGATATAACTCATCAAATTAGCCTCCCCGTTAGTCATCATTATTTCTTGGTTACATTCACAAACTGATTCATGAATGTGTTGTCATTGAAAGTTTATCAGGAGGCACCACAGGAACACGGCGCCCCGCGGCACTCCGCCCTTCCCTCAGTGCTCAGTGCTGAGTGCTGAGTACTGAGTGCTGAGTGCTGAGTGCTGAGTGTTCAGTGCGTGCACACGCAGCCGATCCCTGAGGGCAGCCACATCTCGTGTCCACTTGACTCACGCGGGACCCACAAGTGGCCTCGTCCTATTCAGTATACTTAAGTGCACGTCAGACTCAACAGGAAGGTTCCCGAAGTGTCAACCTTACCACTTATAGGTTGAGCACATTTCTGCTCCGCCGCACAATGCACCTTCATGGCCGCACAATGCACCTTAATTAAGGCTTTTATGATCACATATTTACATCTGTTTCCGATGAAATAGTGTGATCTGTTCCACGATTTACTTTACCGGTGTGAGAGTGTGTTTAAGAGGTGAAGCCTCGCCTGGCAGCCATGGCGACCAGGTCCTTCCTCCACGCTTCCTCATCATTATCAAGTTCCAATAGGCGAGCTGCCCATTGTTCCTTGATACCTTTTTTACTTCGCTGGTAATCTTTATAAAGAAGTTCCCTGTCTTTAATAGGGAGTGGCGCGTCATCCAGGTTAAAACGAATAGTTATTGACCGCTGCTGACTGCCTGTCTCATTACTCTTCTCTATTTCTTGTTGTTTTTGTTTGAAGAACTTTTTGTTGAGAGCCTTGACACGCTTCCTCCGAGCAGCACCGATCTCCCGATGTTTCTTTTTGAAGAATTCCAAAAGGTTCGCAGCCTGTCTGCGGGACAGTTTGGGCATACACTCTTCACACTCGAGGTACATCACGAAGTGCTCGCACTTCAGCTCGGTAATGTCTTCCTCCTCTTGGGAGTTGAACATTTGTTCAGTATTCATGATTTGATTATACATTTACAGTGAGCTTGATAACCTAAGGTGGTGAGAATATGAAGGTAGTCAAGGGTCCAAGCTGATTTTCCAGTCAGGAGAGGTTGGATCTAATGACAAGAGCGCGTCATTAGATCCAACCTCTCGTTCAAGGTCTATTAATAAGTAGCTTATTGTATTCCAACGAGGCTGAGGCTGCATTGTGACTGAAAAAGATCATATTTCTCCTACTCAATTTTCTCATAACAGTAATTTCAATATTTCATCCCTTCTTTCAGCTACAACGCTTCGAGGAGGCAATAAGGTGGATCCAGTGCGTGGGACTAATTTGTAGGACGCATCACACAACTGAACGAACGTACAGCAGGTAATTATACAGACAGTGTACCCCTTTCCCAGGCTGACCAGTGAACTCTCTCTCTCTCTCTCTCTCTCTCTCTCTCTCTCTCTCTCTCTCTCTCTCTCTCTCTCTCTCTCTCTCAACGCCATACAAGTCCCTCAACGCCTGCAACACATATCCAGCGGCTCATAAGACATTACTGCAAATTTTACGCCCGGCGAGTGTCTCACCGTGACAAATCCTGCTCGTTACTGTGAATTTAACGCACCGCTCACCTTCCCAGACTGAGATGGTGCACCAACCTCATTCTTCCTCTGTGTTACATGGGCCGCGTCGCCTTCAACTGTCTGCTCGATTATATATTTGAATGCAGAATCAGGTCTTGTTTTGGATTCCGAAGTGAGAATGAAAAAAGGCTAGACATTGGGTATTAAGGCTTTATCTCTTTGCTCAGGTCTTTCCAGCCTCTTACAATGACACTGCTCGCATCTCCAAGCTGTGTTATAGCAAGGGAAAGGGAGGGAGGCATATTTGATAGCGGTGGTCCTGTTCTTTTCACGAAGTTTGAGTACACGGAACAAGATGCATGATTCTTGCTTCACCATGTTAACTAAGAGCTGTTTATTCACGAAATTATGATTATGACTTCTTCGTAACCTAGCCCTGTCTGTCGCCTCCTTGACATTACAGAGACAGTTAAGAAAAAAAAAATTGTCGCAAGGAGTTGGAGGGAATGTGAGATGGAGATAATAACTTAGTGTGATGTGGGATTACTCTTGGTGTTATATTTCCACGGTGGTCACGAGGTTGTTAGCTGTACTATTCAATTTATTCTCTAACCTCTAATTTCAAAGTTTTCATCCACATTGTCTATTTATCTGTCAATTTGTAAATGAGTTGATCACATCTGTAGATTCCTCATCTTACATCTCTCTTCGTACTCTTCCGCAGCCTCATGAACAAGGTCACCCAGTGTGTTTGTGTTCGCTCGCCTCACCTTGGGTTTGCTCTGCATGTGTTGTGCAAGTATTCATGTTTTTTTTTAACGTGTTGATGCATGTTAGTAATCGCTCGGCTGTCACTGTCACTTTCACTCATTCATTAACTTAACGTACATCTTATATATATATATATATATATATATATATATATATATATATATATATATATATATATATATATATATATATATATATATATATATATATAATGTGTGTGTGTGTGTATATATATATATATATATATATATATATATATATATATATATATATATATATATATATATATATATATATATATATAAATATAAATACACACAGTCCAGCGCTTACAACTGTCTTTCTTCTTCCTTTCAAAGACATGTTCTCAGTGACCTGCGGGTGAAGCTATGATCTGGGCCAAGATATTACGCGATGGAAAAAAAATAACATGAGTACGGGAGTTGGTGGTAGTGGGTCAGGCTGGTGGTGGTTGTCTGCCAAAAGGAGACAAAGTGTGCTTACTCATTGTCTTAAGCCGATGTTGCTACTCTGATACTTTTTGTTGCCTCTATTGTTGTTGGTGACTGTGCCACATGTAATGCTGTTGTTGTTGTTGTTGGGTCCGTTCTAATTGTTGGCATTTTCGTTGCTGTGGTTGATGATGTTGTTATTGGTCCTTCTGTTGTTGTTATTATTATTGTTGTTGTTGTTGTTAATCAAAGAATCTTTTCTTCAGAAGTCATATGACAAAATTCCTGCTTGACATAAATATAAAGATCAGTGTCAAGAGATCGATGACTTTGGTAAACCTTCATGAGATGTAAATTTTTCTTTGACAGCATTAGCGTCGTCTTACATGTTTTAGGATCAGAAAAAATGCGTGGAATTTACGTCTCCATCCCAGAGACAATCACCTCAGTTACGTGGGTAAAAATGAATAGCTCACTGGCACGGAAGCAGTAGTGGCATGTCAGACTAGTACACTGTAAGGCTCTTCCACTTAGCAGAGGTAAAATATCAGATGTAGTATTACCTCGGTGGGTGACAAGGTGGCACAGGAGCGAAAAGATACAATACTTGAAATTAATAT
>JAXIVD010004538.1:10000-35196 GCA_036785275.1 Cancer borealis | reverse complement strand
GATGGTCTCTAGTCAGCTTGTTGGTTTCATTGCCTCCTCCTCCTCTTCTATCTAGCAATGTTCTTTCCAATGATTTTATCACCATACATCACTTTCCCGGCGTACGTACTTTTCCTTTTATCCTGCCATGCACAGTGAAAACGTAGAAAACAAACAAAATATTTGGAAAAAGTTTCAAATCTTATTTCAAGCATGATTCAGAGTATACAATAGAAGCTGATGAAGCTACGGTCACATTAGGTTTTGCTAACGCTAGCCTGGCTTCCGTTTTTCCTGGATTTACAGCGATACGACTACCAGTCTGGTCACACACGTAGAAGAACTAACCTTGTGGAATCAGCTGATCATAACAACAACACAAGCCGTTATGGAGGAAGCACTTCTCTTCTTCTTCTTCTGCTCATGAACATTTTCCATGAGACTTATAATAGCATCATGGGACCAACGAATTGAACTATTTATGTTGTTGACCTTTGTAAAGGATTGTTTTGGTCTTCTTCTTCTTCTTGTGACCTCTTTCGCCTTTTGCCTTTCGCGCCACGAATTGTTGTGGAAAATTCATTCCCAAGCCGATATAACGATTATATAACATTTGATCACAATCAAATCATATTCAGGAATGGTGATTTCACAATATGTGATGTTTAATTTCAGAAATTATTGCGAATTTGCCAGAAATTTTTGCTATAAACAATATGCTTTATACACAACTCCCACATGATTTTTCACTCAAACTTGTAATCTTTATGTTAATTTCCTATTTGCAAAAGTTGTAAAATCATTTTTTTATGTTCAGCCATGGTTCAGCAATCATTACTGATTGTAAAGACATGAAATACAATGTCCTAAGTAGAATATGAACTGATATATGAAGTATTATCTGTCATCACTCATAGCAGCGGAATCTATAGGACCGAAATGTAATATCGTCTGTCAGCGATTGTCGCGAGTGTCCAGTCAAGTATAGTGTAGTCTATGTCCTAATTTTTCCCAAATCATGCTTAGCAACAAGCCCATTACTTCGATTCCCATATAAGGCTAAATTCAACTCAGTGGGATAATTTGCCCTTATTTGCGAATCGCTGCTGTTATACAAATCCTTCATCTCAAGGTCTGGTTATTCCCTGGCCCCGCCCCTCTGGCCTCCGCTCCTCTGTGGTTTCCTTCCTTCCTTGGCTGTTATTCTCCCTCCGCATACCGTCCTCACTGGTTGTCCGCTGAGCAGGTAACAGTCGCAGTGTTTTGAGTAAATGTGTGTGCCAGGTAGTCACTTTCAAATGTTATGTTTGCTTATTTGCTATAAAGCGAATGATCTTTGCTGCGTCGAAACGAAACTTTTGTGATAAGGTTAAAGGAAAAGACAAAAAAATTGAGCCACAGTTTTTATTTTTCAAGTAAATTGACTATTACTTTCTTATGAAGGAATCATAAAGCAGTAATCTTTGTTGATTATGAAAAATGATAAATCTACCTGACATGCCTCGTAAAAAAGCAGTGCATAATCATATATTAAAATGCATCATCTCGCATCTTTGCCTTTAGACAGTTAGACGCAATAGTGGTGTACAAAAGTAATGATAAATACCTATTTAGAATATCTGGCTTAGTGAAAATGATTGTTTGGCTTAGTGAGTGAGGGATATTGAGTGGGAGGCTGGTGGCTGCTAACGTCCTGCTGCTCCCGCCTTGTGCGACGATTAGTGAGCTGAATCGAGGCTGCCACGGCTGGCCTCTGTGCCAAGCTGCTGCTGCTGCTGCTGGACCACACATGATGACAGTATTAAAGCGCTGTTGGTACCACATCACGGCCAGGCAGAAATCTGGGGAATGTCAAGCAAACGGATTGTTTTTTCTTGTCATATTAATATTTTTTCCTGTTGTCCGTGAGTCCTGTGTAACCTTGTATAATACGTAATGACATGTGTAGACTGAATCCAATAACTGTATATGAAATACTGACAAGCGCTATATATATAAGTGTATCCTTTGTGTACAGATATTTCCTGTTGTTTTCTCAATTTTTTCTCCTTATTAGTCAGTTCCTTTTTCCCGTATTTTGAGCAGAGGAAGACGTCTTCAATTACTGCAATTTTTACTTTGATAATGCCTTCCTTGGTTCCTTTTACGTTTCCGTGACTGTGGTGGTTGTGCGGGCGCGTCTGTATGGGTGTGTGTGGACGGTATTGCTAACACAGCGTTCATGAGAGAGGTGTATGTAGCCGCCCTCCAGTCTTGAGGGTCAGGTATTTTTCATAACACTTCATATCCTAATGAAACGATTCGCTCACCACAGTGCTGGCATCTCTTTGACCTAAAAAAAATGTTCCTCAGAGACAAACAAATACTGATCTTATATGTCAAATGTAAATGAAAGGCCTTTTCATGAAAATATAACTATTTGACTCTTCCTCGATGCAGTACGACGTTGTTCACTATTTTTTGTTGGTCGATGAATTGTGGGAAGGAGTCGGAGGGGTAGTGGGTGGGGAGGCGTGGAGGGATGGTTGTGGTGTGTGCAGGGAGGGATGAGGGTGTACGACGTTGGTTCAGTCAGTGTAGCAGTTGTCCTCCAACAGCGGGGTTTGTTGGTGTGCGTCTTGACCTCCGAAACTTGATTTTGTAAGGACATGGAGCACTTAGTGGCGAGTGAGACAGGGCACTTGTTGATGAGAGGCCGTGATGAAGTGGTGGTTGTGCTGGTGCTCTGGACTTCATGATGGAGGTATATAGTGGTAAAAGTTCCGTTGTTTTCCACTGTTGCGAACGCTTTCCATCAGATGAAGAGTTTTGCGCCTTGTTTCAGAAGTGTAACGGTGAACTTTACATGCGATGAAAATGACAAATGAAGGTCGCTTGTCCGCGTTCAGCTGTGATGTGACTTATCTTTGGCAAGTGAAGAGTTGGGAATCTGCCAATGTCATGACGTTTAGGGGAATGGCATTTGTAATATCCCTTCGTTCCACTGGCAGTCTTGTTCTGTTGGTGAATTGCACAGGAAGCAATTTCAAGGTTGACATTCCAGCGAAATTTCCACGTCTGCGTCGTAATGTCATGACTGAAGGTTACGTGCTGGAAAATAGACAGAATGATAATATTGTGCATCGTCCTCTGCTATGTGGCAGCGATATAAGGATTGTTAAAACATTATTACAGTGAACACCATGTGGAGGACGCGGCTATGTGTTACGCTGGTGTGTGTGTGTGTGTGTGTGTGTAAAAGAGAGAGAGAGAGAGAGAGAGAGAGAGAGAGAGAGAGAGAGAGAGAGAGAGAGAGAGAGAGAATCAATGCCACATGGAGCCATGCAGCGACAGGCAGACTAGAGATATCTGCTCAGTGTTAGCAGGTAGGCGGGGCCGCGTGCATGGGTGGGCAAGTGACTCCACTGCGATGTGGCTGCCCAGCTGGACTCGTGTGTACTCATGACCTTCAGGGTTATAGTGATGAGGTGAAAGAAGATGCTATAAGGAAAAGAGAAAGTGCTATATGACTGTTGCCTTGTAGTCTCAAGGTTCACCTATATAGCGAGTTGTGTTGATATCGCGTGACAGGTGTCGGCACTCTCCCTCTGCTCCCTCGGCACTGGAACAACCCGCGTGCACCTTGCCGCTGCAGGGGTGGGGAGTAAACCTGTATTGTAGAACGTGATCTGAACAACAATGTATATTTAGTGTGTGTGTGTGTGTGTGTGTGTGTGTGTGTGTGTGTGTATGTGTGTGTGTGTGTGTGTGTGTGTGTGTGTGTGTGTGTGTGTGTGTGTGTGTGTGTGTGTGTGTGTGTGTGAAAGTTCAGTCGTTTGTGAACTTTATAGACCAGGAAATGCTAACTTCCCTCGGTAATGCCATACTTATACTGCTGATAACGCAAAAGACCAAAAGTATCCAATTAGTAAGATCAATATTATCTCTAGTATCGATGTTAAATGTTTGTCTGTCCGTGGCATATCGTATAGGGCGTACGTGTTCGCTATCTTTTATTATTGTTCTTTCACTTTTCAAAACATCGTAGTAATTCACCTCACTCAGGCAACACAGTTTGGCCATTAGTTACGACACTTAAGACGGCTTGCTTGAAGGTCTTTCATCCTCCTCACTCTCCCACCCGCACCAACCTATCCCTTCCCTTCCCTTCCCTTCCCTTCAGTATCCTGCCATCCTCCCGTCTAAATGAGGCTTTTATTAACACTGATAGAGCTTTTCAACAGTCGTAAACTTTCATATAGGGGCTGATTAAAAAAGGAAAACTCAGGATCTGCTTGAATCTTATTACAGAGAGAGAGAGAGAGAGAGAGAGAGAGAGAGAGAGAGAGAGAGAGAGAGAGAGAGAGAGAGAGAGTAAAAAAAAAAAAAATCTGCTGGTTTAAGACGCTCCGTGGTGAAAACGCTCCGTGCCTTGGTAGTCATCATCTTTTCACCACATGTGGAGTGGACTTAAGGTGGTGAGTGACTCGAGAGATGCAGTCAGACAGTAGAAGTGCAGCCTCTTAACATTATTGAATTCATTTAAACATCACCTACAGGTCACTACGGTTATTAGGTTAGCAATATTGAATGCTGCTGCAGTGGGTCGTAGTGGTGGTAGTGATGACTTACTTAATAATGAGTGAAAACATTTGATACGGAGTGGTAATTTTGGCAGTGATGCAAACTGGGCGTGGCTATACTCGTATGTGTGTGTGTGTGTGTGTGTGTGTGTGTGGATG
This sequence comes from Cancer borealis, assembly GCA_036785275.1. Lineage (NCBI taxonomy): Eukaryota > Metazoa > Arthropoda > Malacostraca > Decapoda > Cancridae > Cancer > Cancer borealis. The sequence continues at coordinate 30,496 of JAXIVD010004538.1, read as the reverse complement.
GGGAGGGTTCCCTTGCGTGACTACAGCCTTGTGAGCCGGATGAGTAGAAAGCTTCGTAGTTAGTCTGTAAAACACCTTCCGCACTTTCTCCTCATGTTAGGAAATACATGTAAGTGACTCTGGACACTATGTAAAGAGAGCACCAATAAGAACCTTAACAAAAACACTGTACAACACGTGGAGTGAGGAGACTGCTGGCGGTGGTGGCGGTGGGGTGTGAGGGTGTGGGGGCAGCCGAGGATGTGTTTGGTGTGCTTCCTGCAACACTTAGGGGTCTCCATGGGTCGCACAGCAGCAGGAGCTTGTGGGGCCAGGCAAGGGGAGTATGCCCTCACAGAAGGTGGTGAACGAGAGGAGAAACAACCAGCCTGCCGCTCAGGACATGACTGGCGCTACTACCTCTGTTGTAAGTCGGTGTGGGGGCAGCCTCCATGTCTCTCCAGCACGAGGGAAGGGTTGAAAAGCTTCTTTAGGTCACTGTAGTGATTTGTGCTTCGTTGCTCTCTATATTGCATGAATAGATTAATGATTCCTTGAATTTCTTTGGCTATACTGTTGTTTTATGAATGTTTTAGTTATTATTTCTCCTTCCCAAAACTCGTCTTTACATTATACCCAATGAATGTCTAATATCTTATATTATAATAAGATCTGTCATGCTCACAGTTTGTAATTGTATTATTAACAGCAACATGTGTGTTTCACAGAACAGTTACAGGTTAACTGATGTAGTCCTTTTTGGAAGAAATGATAGGCAGCACTGGTACTAGACAGCAAAAATATACTAGGAGCATAAGAAACAAGTTTTCTATATATATGTAGGGGAATTAATGTGTATGTCTCCGGCAGGTCTCAGCAGCAGTGGAGAGCGCGCTGAGCGAGGCAATATGGTGTTCTTACACGGAGTCCTGTACCTGGAGGTGATTGAAGCGAGGGACCTGCCTGACGTGGACAACTCTTGGTTTCGATCTAGCAAGGATGTCTCTGACCCTTATGTCACAGTGGACACGTGCTGCGGGGGCAAGAAGACATGTCGCATCGCCAAGACCTCCATTATCTACAACTCACTCAACCCTCATTGGAATGAGAAGTTTCGAATCGAGTTGTGTCATGAAACTGAGTCACTGCTGTTCACCATCAAGGATCTTGACCTGGTGAAGGTGGAGTGCATGGGCTATGTGAGCATCCGCGCCGATGAGTTGCTGCAGGGGGAACCCGTCACTGGTTGGTTCCCTCTCCTCAGCAAGAGTGGTAATCCCTCGGGCTCCATTAATGTGTCGTTGCGGTATCTCTCTGTGAGTTCCATCACACGCTCAAACGAAGTACCGGATACAGTATTTCCATTGCGTAGCGGCTGCCGCGTCCGCCTCTACCAAGACGCACACACACCAGCGGTATCACCCATCACAGATGTTATAGCAGCCAATGGGGAACCTTATCAGCCGCCACAACTGTGGGAGGACATCGCCCAGGCATTGGAGAACGCCCAGCGCCTCATTTATATAATCGGGTGGAGCGTAAAGGCAGACATCAGTCTTCGTCGGGATGGCCAGGGCGAGAACCTGGGCGATCTCTTGAAGCGCAAGGCTGATGAGGGCGTGAGGGTGATGGTGATGGTGTGGAATGAGGCCATGAGCACTGACCTGTACACTTCAGGAGTAATGGGTACCCATGACGAAGAAACTCGTATCTTTTTCGAGGGAACTGAGGTAGAGGTATTCCTCTCTCCACGCCAGAAGAACAAAGGCAAGATCATGGAGAACAATTTTGTATCAACTCTCTACACCCACCATCAGAAGTGTGTCATTGTAGATGCCGAGGCGGAGGGCGACGACCGTCGACGTCTGGTGGCATTTGCAGGAGGAATCGACCTGACGGATGGTCGATGGGATACACCTGAACACCCGCTCTTCAAGACCCTCCCACAAGAACACCAACATGACTTTTACAATGGCGTGTGTCAGTCCACCGTGACCACAGGTCCCAGGCAACCGTGGCATGACATCCACTTGTATGTGGAAGGCAGCGCTGCCTTAGACATCCTCAATAATTTTGTTGAGCGATGGCGGCGTCAGGTCCCGGACCGTGAGAACCGGTTACTACCGGTCAATGAGGATGACTTTGTGCTTGACTGGGAGGCACCTGACGAGTCCCCATGGAGTGTACAGTTTTTCCGGTCCATTAATTCAGATTCAGCGTTGTTCGACACCAATGTGTTGGATCGGCTCTTGAACCGCAAAGGGCGGCTTTTTGACAACTCCATCCAGCGAGCATATGTGCACCACATCCGGCGAGCTAAACGATTCATCTACCTGGAGAATCAGTATTTCCTTGGGTCAGCTCATGGATGGCTAATACATGATGCCAAATGTCCCCATCTCATCCCCATCGAAATCACCACAAAGATCATCAGTGCCATTAAGGCCGGCGAGGACTTCCGGGTGTATATTGTGGTGCCCATTCATCCTGAAGGCGATCCAACCTCCTCCGCTGTGCAGGAAATCCTCCACTGGCAGCACCGCACCATAGAGATGATGTACCGCAAGATAGCTAAAGCCATCCACAAAGCCAAGATCGACGCTCACCCCACCGATTACCTAAGCTTCTTTTGTCTGGGCAAGCGAGAGGGTGTGGAAGAGGTGCCAGAGGGGTTGGATGAGCCAGACTCCAGCTCGATGGCTGGTAAGGTGCGCGAAAGCCTCCGTTTTATGATTTACGTTCATTCCAAGATGGCCATCTTTGATGATGAGTACATAATTGTGGGATCAGCTAACATAAATGAACGAAGTATGAGCGGCAACCGAGACACAGAGCTGGCAGTTGGCGCCTTCCAGCCCCAGTTTACCAAAGAGGAGTGTGGCGACGGAGAGATTGAAGGTGATGTGCGCACGTTCCGTATGTCTCTATGGGCGGAACACTGTGGCACCCACATGGAGGAGCACAAAGAACCAAAGTCTGCATCCTGTATGACCGCCCTCAAGAGTCTGGGTGAAGCTAATCTTCAAAAGTATCTCTCTTCTGAGCCTGAACACAATGATTCTCATCTGATGACTTATCCGCTGGCAGTGTCGGCAGATGGTCATGTGGAGCTGAGAGAAGACTGTCCCAAGTTTCCTGACACAGGTGGCTCCATCATAGGCAAAAACTCAAACTTCCTACCAAACTCCCTCACGACATGAGTCAAGTCTTCATGACTAAAGAAGGGCCGCGGGACTTGCCTTGGCGATGCCTGGAGATGCCTCGCTAGCCTGCAAATGTATGTGTTAGTGGAGGCTTGAATGATGTGACGTCAGCTAACAGGAGGAATGACGTCTTGCTGGAGAATATACTGGTTGGTTTTACTTCAAGGTACAAAATCGCACATAAACTAGTGTGACATAAATGTAAAGAAATAAGCCTGTATTTATATTTTTAGTGTCTTACTGGTACAATTATGTCATGACACGCGATGGTATCAGACGTCCAGCGCACATTTAAATCTAATGTAATTCAGAAAAAAATTACTTTATTATTATTCATACATAGTTTATGCAAATCAATAAATGTATTTAATAAATCATTACTTTTACATGTAAATTATGATTGAGTAAAAGCTGTCATTTCATGAAGAGATTAAATGCGATAACCTTGTGTATTGAAAGCAAAATGAAAAAATCAATGTGCATACTGTGTCTACACTAATATGCCAGTATTGAAGATTAGTCGAGTGTTGTCTTTGTTATGTAAACTTTTTTCAAAGTATAATTAGCTTTGTGCGGAATGTCGTGTAGCATCGCAGGTCAGAAAAAGCCTGGAGGAGCAGATTTTCTATAGATGTTCCAAGTATGCCTTACAGTGTTGTGTTTGTTGTTGCATTACTAGAAAAGACAAAGCTAAGTATTGTGTATGTTGGTGCTTGGCATTTTGCAGTTCTCTTTTAATCATGCTTGATGATGCATTTAGATACCATTACTGTTCACTATGTTTAGAACACGGAATGGGGAGATTTTTATTATATTTCTGGGTACATTTTGAAATGCATGTATTGAAATATATTATTCATCGATGATCAGCAGGAAGTAATACTCTGACCTCCCGAGGGAGACAATTGAGGAAGGAGAGAAAAGCCCATATAATTAGGTTGGTTTATAATTATATTTTAAATAAACGTATTACTTCAGCACAAATCTCCTACATCATTTTATTGTCCTAGTAAAAAAATATTTGTGGTCGGAATATATATACATTGTACAAAACAGGAAAACTATATTTCACTGGATTAACTGTACACTCCTAGATGCTTAAACAGGACATCATGATGTGCATTTGATCAGTATTTGTAATATCCACCAAAATTTTTTGTTTGTCCTTCAACAGTAGCCGCTATTACCAAGTTGGTAGTAATGCATCTAATAGTGATGGGCACTTTGTGAACGAGTCGGTTCATAGAGCCGGCTCTTCCAGGTGAACGAGAAGAGCCGGATCTTTCTCGAGAGCCGTTTGGGATTTTTTGAGAGCCGTTAATTTTTTTTTCTAGTTTTTCCATATTTTTGCAATTTTCTAACAAAATGCAAAAATTACCGATTGTTAATAATTATAGTAATGATAATGATAATAATAATTACGAGAATGAAGCCTATTCATAGAAATTATATAGTAAAATTGTTAAGTTACCCCTTCAAGTTAACAAAGAAAACTGTATTTCCAAGTGCTTTGGCCTCTAGCAAAGAGGGGTAACTCAACACATAAAACACATATATATGAATAATTCAGAAAATATATGGTGTATATGGCAGGCCAATGATGTGGAATGTACACTATAATATTCCCTACAACATATCGGTAAATGAAGACAATCTGATAATATTAAGAGGTCAAATTAAATTATAGAACTCTTCTCAAAATAGTGTACATATCATACAAATCAAGTATATTTTTTTCCATAGTTAATTTTTTAACACAAAACTCATTTTCTCATTATAGCTCGAAAACCATAAGGTATACGTACAATGACTACGAATAGACAAAGAGTGAATAGGAATCCAACTTTTTGTTGCAACATTTAGAAATGAAATTACTCTTTATATAATGAAGGAAAATTTTTTTTTTTCATAACCTGAGTAAAAAAAAAAAAAAAATAACTACACTAGCTGATACGCCTTTTAAAATTATTTAAATGATTATAGGTGCATTTTTTCTGTCAAACTAATCGTTAAGGTTTTTTCCTTATAACTCGAAAACTATGAAATTGACGTAAAATGATTAGGAGTAATTAGGGAAGTTAAATGAAACAAGCTTTCTTTTCATTCTATTGAAAATGAAACTCAATGATAAATGACCATCGAAATTTTTTTTTTCTTAAGTATTAGCGTTATTCAAAATCAGACTACACCAGCTGAAAGGCCTTTTGAAGGTAAGAAAATAACTATTTAACATAATTTTTGTCAAACTAGTATTTAACGTTTCGTTTTGTAAAAACGAAAACTATGGAGTTTAAGTCAAAAAATCTGCGAATAATTAAAAAAAGGAAATAAATATATATATTTTTTGGACCATCAGAACATGTAAACAGTTTATAAATAATGAAAACATTAAAAACAAAAAGTTTTTGGCGTAAAGTTAGATTAAATTACATGATTTGATAGAACTTTTAAAATTACATCAATTAGCATAAGTGCATTTTTTCTGTACGACTAATATTTACGCGATAAAAGACAAGTTAACTACGTTGATAATTTGCGGGGTGGTAGGGTACCCCACCACTCCTCAAACTCACGTTACGTAACAGTCAACCGTCGCGCGCTCTCTCTCTCTCTCTCTCTCTGATATATAAATGTTAAATAAGAAAGAAAATAGATAGTATGTGTGTGTGTGTGTGTGTGTGTGTGTGTGTGTGTGTGACCATGAACGAAAAATTGTCTGAGTCAGTCTCTCTCTCTCTCTCTCTCTCTCTCTCTCTCTCTCTCTCTCTCTCTCTCTCTCTCTCTCTCTCTCATATAGAAATGTTAAATAAGAAAGAAAATAGATAGTATGTTTGTGTGTGTGTGTGTGTATGTGTGACCGTGTGTGTGTATGTGTGTGTGTGTGTGTGTGTGTGTGTGTGTGTGTGTGTGTGTGTGTGTGTGTGTGTGTGTGTGTGTGTGTGTGTGTGTGTATGTGTGTGTGTGTGTGTGTGTGTGTGTGTGTGTGTGTGTGTGTGTGAACGAAAAATTATCTCTCTCTCTCTCTCTCTGATAGATAAATATTAAATGAAAAAGAAAATAGATCATATGTGTGTGTGTGTGTGTGTGTGTGTGTGTGTGTGTGTGTGTGTGTGTGTGTGTGTGTGTGTGTGTGTGTGTCTGTCTGTCTGTCTGTTTGTCTGTCTTTCTGTCCGCCAAATAATAGGCGAGGCAAGTCCACATATGTGCCTCAGTAAGCCTACTGTCGCCAACGGTTAATGATAACAAAAAATATTTGGTTTAAATTAAACATTTTTTGAAAGCTTTTTCACCTTTCCTTAAATCAATAGGTATTGAAAGCTAACTAGCAAAGTTATCCTAAGAAATTTCTTCTAAATTATAAAGACTATAAACAGAATATGTGGAACTACTTAAAAAAAAGTATTTGAGAGCTGAAAGAGCCGTTTGGGAGCCGGAAGAGCCGGCTCTTTTGAGTGAACGAGAACGAAAGACTCGGTTCTCGGAAAAGAGCCGGAACGCCCATCACTAGCATCTAACAAGTTGGACAAATGCCCACCGCAGACGCACTTTCTAAACTGCTAAAGCCTGGCTATATATTACGTATTTTCATCTGTCGCCCAAAATCACCAGCGCTGTAGTGTAATCTGGGAGGGTAAAGACGACTATATCATTATTGAATCATATCCTACTGTTCAAAGAAAAAAATGGAGAGAGAGCGAGTATTAATACAATATAGACTACTAAACGTAACTAAAGGCTACAAACTGTCTGAATAAAAAAAAAATTAATAGATATATAAATAAATAGTGATGAAAGTGTCTTGAATTTACAACAGAACAATTTAAAATAATATTAGGTAAATCGTGATTCACAATTATGATACAGTAATTGTATTCAACTTAAATTATTGAGTAGCTGAGATAGAAGCAAAGATTATATAAACATGTGTATATATACAATTCTTGGGTATAACCAAGGATCTTTTAAGAGCCAAGGATCTTATACAGATCCAAGGATCTGTAAATGATCCTTGGGTAGAACCGTAGAAGTGTTATTTATCTCGCACAATCTCCCTCTTTCTCGTTGTTTCTCGCGTCTTCGTCAAGTGGCGCGAAATGGTGAGTTGCTTCTGCTTTTGTTAATTTTCTACTGTATTTCACATTAATAGGACGTGAGACCTCTATAGTGAAAATAGAGACACACATAGACACATCGGATGATTACAGAACGTGGCTACAGCACACAAAACGTCATTAATAACTTGTGATATTATAAAACTTCCAACAACTCGAGAATCTTAAACTCACATCTTCGTTTATCACCTTCGTTTATTGGGATTCTTTTTCGTTAATGATTGTAAAAAATGGGCTACAGGGTTGACTATTGATAGAGATGCCGTCTCACCATGTATATATATCTGAAAACTCTTTGATAATCATTGCAAAGTGTAAATAAATAGGTGTGATCAATGATAGCTACAAAGCACATCAAATAGAAAAGTTTTGTCCTCGTCAATAACAGAGTAATAATATGGAAGACTGGTAAGCAGCAGTAGTGAAGTTTCAGGTCTGTCCCCACACTGTAGGTAAGTATATATGCAACCTTATTGGGTAGTTTTGTTTGATAATACTGTATCATGTTTCTAATACAAGCTAAGATCAAGATGAGGCGTTCAGCTGCCCCTTCACAGCTCCTGAAGAGAACGCAGCAGTACCAAGCTCCTTTTCTCAACGCAGCACCCAAGCGTCCCTGTCCAGTTCCCCAAAAGGGTGGGTAGTGCTTGTCAAGAACTGTTACATTAGGCAGCAACTCACTACATAGGTTTTGCAAGAATTGTGTTAGGATGTGCTGATGGTTTTGCACATCCATCTGTATTCAGTTTAGCTTTTAATATTTGATTCAGTTACAGAAAGGCGTCATGGAGGGAAATTGATGTTGGAGGTAAAGATTCAAAGTTATTATGTGTAGAAATTTAGATATGTAGTTTACTATAAGTTAATAAGCAATCAAGATTATGTTATAGTCACTCTCAACTCATAGTGGATTGTTAGCTGTTTGACAATGTGTTGTGAAACCTCATATTAGGTTAACTTGTGAAAAGTTAACATCAACCTAGTGTGTGGAGTATCTTGGAGTGTCACAGGTGTTAAGAGTGATACATGTGTTAGTTTAAAGCATCAGAATATTTTTGTTGTAGTTAGGTGTTGGATTAAAAAAATATAAAAAATGAGTATTAATTGATTGATATCTTCTCAGCACCACAACAGCCGGGATCATGTGGCACCATTATAGTAGTAAATCAGAGATGCCTGACCTTATTTCAAATGCTGTATATTGAAGCAAAGTTATTAGTTTTTATCAGAGGACAATATTTTAATAATTTCAGTTTTAGAAAAGTGACCAGCTAGAAACCATAGTAAAATGTTGATTCATGTAGTTTAGAAAAAGTAACTGATTATAATGGTGATATTATGTTTTTATTCATGGTTATCTTTTCTTTCCTTCAGAGGCACCTGAACCCCAGAAATGTGAACAGTCAAGTAGTGCAAAAGTGCGAAGTGTATCTGATATCTTGTCTGTCATAAAGAAATCGACAACTCATGCTAACAATGGTGATAATGCGATTGGAGAAACCAGGAAAAATAACTCATTTCCACTAGATGATAATTTGTCACCACTATCAGAAGCTAGTGCTAATGTTCCTCACCAATCCAATGTTGCTGGCTCAAGAAATTCACTTGGAAATGGAAGATCATTCAATGTGCCCTCTAGACAGGTGGGTGGAGGTCAGAGAGTGTGGAACAGACCGCAGCTCACTGGTAGATATCCTAACCCGATCAGAGGACCACCAGGGGAAGAGAACCAGGCCCCATCTGAAACCAGGTAAAATCTTAGTAGCGGTTGTCAAGTTATGACAGAGTCATGTTTTGACTGACTGGTTGTAAGAGGATTTGGAAATGTCGGATTTATTTATATTCTCCCATATTCTAACATGATTTTCTTTTGATTCATACTCTTCTATGTTAACTGTTATAGTCTTAGTTTATTAAAATGATATTTTTGCTTTATCTTTTGATTTTTCTAGTTTATCACTTTATCATGCTGATGTCAGATATAGAGATATTTTATATTAGTTATTTTATATTGTGTTATTTGTATTATTTATATTATTTATATCATATACTTTATATTTGTTACATCAGTGTGTGTATGTTGCAGGTATTATGCAGTGGTGTGGTGTAAGTTGTCTCGCAAGAAACACAAGAACTGGGAGGGTGATGCTGTCCTTATTGTGAAGAGCAGGAGTGTCACACTTAAGGTGAATTCCACAGATGAATGCCTAGGGAGAGGACTGCAAAATGTTTAAAAATGTAAAAAAAAAAAAATATATATAAGGGCTTTTTATTTGCAGTAACTGAAATACAGTAATGAAATACAGTAAAACCATTAATACTGTATGATGTTTTCAGTATTTTTAATGTTGAAAATACTTGATGATGATCAAATCAATTTAGAATTTAAGTGCATAATCTTTGTTTTTTTGTATGTTTTCATGAAATTAATAGGTTAAAGTAAAAATACAAATTACATTTTAATTGTGTTATAAATCAGTTTCAAGAAGATTTGATAAATCAACAAAATCCTTTTACTTCAAGTCATAAAGCAAAAATATAAAATGTTTACACACTTCCTGTTGCTTACCATCCTAAGCACTTTACAGGACATGGAAGGGAAGGAGATTGGTCGAGGTTCTGGTTATAAGCTGAAGGATCTTGGTTCCCTTGAGGAGGGCAGCACCCTTCCAGTAGGTGGCAAGGAAGTGGAAGTGAGTCCTCAAAACTTAACACTCAAACCACAACGGTAGTGTTTAAAATTATATATTACACGAATCATATTATGGTGCATAACATTAAAATCGAAAATCCACCAAAAAAAAATATATTCATCTTTTTTTATTGATTTCATAGTATGTATTAACAAATATTATAATAATTTTTTTTTAGATTTAAGCCAGTTTTTAGTGTTTGTTATAAATTGAATGTGTTGCAGATTCAAAATGTAATCAGTGCTGAGAGTTATGCCTTGGGGCACTGCTTCCAAGGGGATGTTGTCACTGTTAATCAGAAAACTGAGTCCAATACTCCAAGAATTTCGAAGCCCAAACCTAAGCCCTTCCGCCTCCCAACACTGGGCTGCCCTTCTGCCCCTGCCACCAAGGAAGGGGAGCACATGCCTCTCTTTAATCCCACCCTGCCAGATGCCCTTGTCATGCCAAGACCCCCTGCTCAACACCGGGTATTTTTAAATTAAAATTCAGTTAGTAGTGATTGATAAAGGGAATAATGTCTGTATTCATTGAGAAGAAACTAGTATATAGTATAAAAGTGTAATGACTTAGTTGCCTAAGCCAATTTAGTCAACTATCTCTTGGTCACGTCACCTTCAGCTGGAGTGTTATGTCATCCTCACAGATACACACTCCTGTGTTTGATCTCTTAAGATTTATACTTCTGAGAGAAGACTCCTCTCTGATTGGTATATTATGGTTTATCATATATGGATGAAACAAAAATACCTAGAGAAAAGGAAGTAAATAAAGATTCAGAATAGTAAAGCAATGGGCTTTGGCTTATTAATCAGAATTTTATTAGAGTGCATATTGAATAAACTTGAACTAAATTTGCATATACATATAAAAAATCATAAAGAAATGTATATCATGGTTTTTAAGACTTGCCTCAAATCAACTGGAGAAGCTTTTTCAACTAACTTTCTATAATATAATGTATCATGTAAAGTTGATAGAACATAAACTATAGTGCATGGCTTTCATAGACTATTAAGACACTCAGTATATTAGTAATCTTTTAAGTCTTACACTTGCTTAAGAAGCAAGGTGTTGAAATGAAAAAAACTGAAAAGGTGTCTCAGGCTTTTCAGAACTGAATCCTTCTTCCCATGTGTAGTGGCACCACAACAGTGTCAATGCCCCGGTGGTGGATGTGGTGGTGGACCCTCACCTCGCCAGCCAGCTGCGTCCTCACCAGCAGGAAGGTGTTGTGTTCCTGTATGAGTGTGTGTTGGGCTTTCGCCTTGACAGTGGATATGGTGCCATCTTGGCTGACGAGATGGGACTTGGAAAGACTCTTCAATGTATTACTTTGATTTGGACTCTACTCAAACAGGTCAGTTTTATTTATTTTCTATTAATCTTTCCCCTTTGAAAGCTCCCTCTAATGAGTGGTCATATATAAAGAGTCCCCAATTAGCATGTCCCTCTGCATCCTACACTCTCATTTGTCTCCAAAAAATATATTCGCTGCATTTCTTTACTCTAACCTTGCAGCTTCACATTTTGTACACTGTTCTCTGTGATCTACTACATCTCTCAAAGGTACTCCCCTGTATCACCTTGGTGCCTCCACCAACCAAGTTGAGTGAGAGCCTTATATATATATATATATATATATATATATATATATATATATATATATATATATATATATATATATATATATATATATATATATATATATATATTTGTTTATATGTGTGTGTGTTTGTATAAATAAATTGTCATTTTTGTTATGCAGTTTCTTTCTGTTGTGTTGAAGCAGGGCCCGTATGGCAGACGTGCATTGGTTAGGAAGGTGTTAGTGGTGACACCTTCCAGTCTTACGGCCAACTGGAGCAAGGAATTCAAAAAGTGGCTGGGGAAGGAGCGTCTTCGTGTTTTTATTGTGGATCAGCAGAACAAGGTGGGAAACTAATTCTTGGTGTTGGAGTGTACTTGACAAACAAGATGTATTTTTTAATTTTCTCTATATATTTTTGTATGTATGTAAGAGTGTCCATGTGTTCCTAGAAATTGAATTAAGGAGAGATAAGGAAGATGAGCAGAAGGAATCGTATAAAAAATAACAGGAGGAATTATGCAAAAGCAAACTATACTGCATTGAAGAAGTTTTTCAAACAAACTGACTGGACAGAAATCAAGGATTACAAGGAAGTGCAAGAGAAATAAAATATTTTCCTAATGATATACTAAGAAGGAGTCAGAGAATACGTTCCATTTCGTAAAGTTAAAGAAACGGGAAGAAATAATGGTTTGATAGAAAATGTGAAAGAGCAAAAAAGTATAGGAATAAATCATGATGATTTATCTTCTCTATATCTTATAGGAAGAGGTAGACAATATGTAAAGGCCTGTCCACGCTGCGCCTCATGCAGCGTGGCATGTTAGTGGTGGCGTTGATAGTAGTGCTGCTGGCAGGCTTTTTCAACATGCCGTGCGCTTCACAACACGCCCCGATTTCATGCTGCAGCGTCAGTGCCCATTGTGACGCAAAGGGGGAAGGTGTGTCTCTCCAGGATGGCTCCTATAGCTACCAGATATTATTAAGGAAAATTGAGCCTACCATCGTGTTTGTGATACATTGCTGCATATCATAAGAATGAATTGATTACAGTAAATCACCTATATTAAGATAATTGAAAGAAAATTAATTGGGCGTAAACATTTTTTCTCACATTTTCTATTTAAACTCGCTGTAACTATCTTAGTTTTACTTGCACTGAATTTTTAATGACTGATTCAAAATCTGCACACTTTTCTGATCCTCATGGTGTGTAACAAGTACTGATAAAGATGCTATTAGGTGGTTAAAATGGCCGAGAAAATGAAATTACTGCAAACTGGAGGGTGATGGATGAATGTTGCTCCGAGGACAGTGTGAGGCACAGTGTGGACACTCCATGCTGCATTCAACACTGCCATCTTCCTCATGCAGCACTGCACGAAGCACAGTGTGGACGGGCTTTAAGGAAATTGGTTGTAAGGGGATGTGAGGCTGCGTGACAAAAAGGTTTTATTTGAACCAAGTATTCTTGGAGCAGTCTTGCCCTGGCCATCCCTTGCAGGCTGCTTTACAGAAGGGAAGGATGATGATGATTTATCTAAGGACTATATTTTGTTTCCAGGTAGAGCAGTATGCCTCTCAGCAACTCACACCAGTAATGATCATATCCTATGAAATGCTCCTCCGTAACTTTGAGGTGATTGAAAAGCTGGGTTTTGATTTGCTTGTGTGTGATGAGGCTCACCGCCTCAAGAACCCAGCCATCAAGACCACACACCTGCTTGCCTCACTGCCGTGCAAGAAGCGGATCCTTGTGACTGGCACTCCCTTACAGAATGACTTGCAGGTAAATAGAGACTATTCAAAACTTTATTTTCTTTCACATCATAAAACTGTTTTCTTCTTTTCCGGCAGTGCAAAAGGTATTGTTATCAAGTCAATGCCAATTTTTTGAAATTACAAATCCTATGCATTTATGATTGTATAGATATATTTATTTAATGTTTATATATATATATATATATATATATATATATATATATATATATATATATATATATATATATTTTTTTTATAAGCCATGTGGTGGAGGCAGCAATCGTATTCCCTGAATATTGTAAAGAGGCAACCAGAAGGGATGGAGCGAGGGGTCTGAGCAGCTCTTTCTTTGTATTCTCCCTCCCAAAAAGATGGTGCAGAGGAAGAAGGGATAGTAATTTTTTCCTAAGACCAAATACCTTGCCTTAGCTACCACCATTTAAATGTATATCTATCTATCTATATACCTGGCTTATATCACTCTTAATGATGGTAGCCAAGACAAGGCATTTAGGGTTCAGGAAAACTTTATTCACTCTTCCCCTTTTGCACTTTGTCTTTTCATAGGAGACAATACAGAGGAGGGACATTCCAGACTCCTTGCTCTGGTCCTTTTTGTCACCTTTTACGATCCGCAGGGAACACAATGACAGTATCCTTGCAGCCCCACTACAGACCTAAAGAGTATATAGATAGATGTATAGATGTCTTTCTACGTATGGTGAGCCAGATGTACATATATATGTATAGTATGCCTCACTGTGTTTTATTACAAACTAACATGTTTTCTGCTACTTTTTACTCATCACTCTAACAATTTTCCTTCTTATGCTTCTCTTTATCTCCAACCATGCCAGGAATTACATGCATTAGTGGATTTTGTCAACCCTGGCGTGCTGGGAACACAGTCCAGCTTCCGTCACATTTACGAGGAGCCAATAGTGGCCTCCCAGCAGCCCAACACTCCACTCACTGAGAAGGAACTTGGTAAGACTGACTCACTCATCACCCATCTACACTTTTTTGTGAATCAACATGTTTTTATAATGTGGTTTTGTAACAGTCCAGTATGTTATCTTCAACTGGCAAATTGGCTTGATCTAAATGTATAAATCACTAATGATGATGGCAAGAAGTTTTAGTAAGGAAGCATATATTGAGAGATTTTTCAGTGGACTTTTATGTGACTGAATAACGCTAAATACCTGTGTGTAATTTACTGCCTCAAGGAACAAGTCGTGCGTCCCAGCTCAACAGGATCACCTCACTCTTCATCCTGCGTCGTACCCAAGACATTATCAACAGGTAAGTCTAAAGTTTTCATTACATGACACATCACACTTGATGAATGAGAAATGAAAAGGTGATTATGTAGTATATGTATTGTGTATGTTTTTAATTTATTGTAGTTTTGAAAATATACCGTAATAGACTGAATGGAAGTTAGGTTGAATATAGTGGGCAGTCACCTTGGCATTTTGATTTTTTTAAGCCTAATGAGGGAACTGGAGTGTGTGATGTATGGACAGAAACCAATGAAAACTATTCTGTCATTGCCACACCCTGGAGGAAATTTCAAAGAACGGTCATCAAATAAAATTAGATTAAATCATCTTCATTATGATTGGCTTTTTGACTGTTAGTGAATCCTTTAGAGAGAATAGAATGATCATACTGGAATTAGTTTATTGCAAAGTTCTGTTTTTCCAGGTATCTTCCTCCAAAGACAGAGTATGTGGTTCTGTGTCAGCCGTCAGAGACCCAGCAAGCCTTGTACTCTGAGGTGGTTGGGTGCCGCAGTCTGCGCAGATGTTTCACCAACTTGGAACCAGGAGACCATCTTTCTGCCATCCTTGCACTGAGAAAACTATGCAACCATCCAGCTCTTTTGTCCCTTCGTGATGGGGATAGTGGAAATAAAAGTGAATTGATACAAGAGATTGCTACATTCATGCCTCCACACCTCCAGGCAGGAGTATATGATGAAGCTGTAAGGAAAATATTGTTTTGTACCACTAGTGTGTTGTTTCATTTACTTTTCATTTCATTAAGCTGTCAACTTACTAATCATGAGTTTTAAGCATCCTTGGTTTTTGACACTGATAAGTTAGAGGCTTCACTGTTTCATTCCTTACACTGATTAACTGAATGATTGTCAAACTTTAACTGGTTTTTCCACTTTTCATTTAACTTGGTGTATTTCATCAAGAAGTATCAAGACACCTCAGGAATAGAGTTAGCTTAACACTCCTTAAAATTATCCTCTGCATTTTTGTTTCTAGCATGACTTTTTTTCTTTTGATTTGTTATGTGGCCATAGAGTATAAATGATGTTCCCTGTTATCGACTGAGGCTCCCATTGTATCCAGTGTATATATACTGAGCTTCGGTGCAGGACAGACCAAGGGCATGTTATTTCAAAGTTATTACATCACATCACATGGGAGCTACAATAGTGATATTTTAAACTTTTTTAGCACAGGAGATGGGACTCGTATGTCATTTTACTTCATATACTTATACACATAAACCTGCTCTTGAGTATGATCTTGACTGACTTTGTAAACTTACTCAGATGAAAGTGTAAGGAGAAGAAACTAGATGGTGGGTATAAGGTGGATCTGTTTGGTTTCCACAGGACAGCGGTAAGCTGGCTGTGGTGTCGTGTATGCTTTGGGCATTGTGGGAGGCAAAGCAGGAGAAGATTGTGCTGGTGTCCAATTACACTACAACGCTGGACATGTTGGGTGCCCTGTGTACTCGCTATAGCTATCCTTACCTCAGGCTGGATGGAGCCACACCATCCTCCAAGAGACAACATTTGGTGGACTCCTTCAACAACAAACACTCCAAAGACTGTGAGTACATGACTGCAACTGTAAATTTGACATTATTTTTCTATATCACAGCTTCATATGTTGTCTTATAATCACTTTTCTTTTCTTTAGAAGTATTTCCATTAATTATGGGTTTCATAGCCACTTGAACTTTATCTTTCTATACCTTTGATGCCTTGTCTAAAATCAACCACCTCCTCTTTATTCCTTTCAAAAGGCATCACCCTGCTCTTGATGACATTTACTTTCAACTTCCTCCTATTGCACACTATGTCAAAGGAATCCACCACCACCTGTTGTATCTACTCGCTCGCAGGAACACCTTACATGAGAGTTCACTGAGTATGTTGTGCTAATATAACAAGGATATGTACTTTGTTCAGTAGATTAATAACTATTTAAAACTTTTGGTTCATAGTTGTGTTCCTGCTGAGTGCCAAGGCAGGAGGTGTTGGCCTCAACCTGGTGGGGGCATCACGGATCCTTCTGTATGACATTGACTGGAATCCTGCCACAGACCTCCAAGCAATGGCTCGAGTGTGGAGGGACGGCCAGCAGAGGAAGGTCCATATCTATAGGTGTGTTGAGCACATGCTGCACTGTTTGGCACCTATGATTTTCTGTAACATATTCATATTTTGTCATCCTAATTTTTCAGTTGACATTTAATGAAAAAGCCATTACCTTTACCTGCTATTATTATAAAATTTAAATTTATAGCTCCCTTCAGTATCTATTTAGTATCTATCAAAGTTAAATAACACTGCCAGTGTCACTGTTATTCTCCTGTTTCCTCAATACTACAATCAGGTTGTTGGTGGCAGGAACTCTGGATGAGAAGATGTACCAGCGTCAGGTTCGCAAGCAGGGCCTGAGCGGGGCAGTGGTGGATGCCAGGGATTCTGAGCGTGTACACTTTTCCACAGAGGAACTTAAGGTTAGAAACAACAACTAGAAAATTAGAAGAAGGCATAAGTAGTTATTATCCTTTGACCTGCACTGTTAAGTATCCATGCAGATAAACTGACATCAGAGTAAGAAATGTATGTGCTCTTTATTGTGTTAAGTCCTGTATTTTTCATTCTATATGTATGCTTAACATGTGGACTTTGTCAAAATACAGCTTACTGAAATGTTATTATATTGTGAAATATTTAAATTCTGCTACCGTCATGCTTTATGAGAACTAAGTTTCCAGGGGAGGGCTTTTTAATTATGTGCCATAATTCTTTTTTTCTGTCATTCATAACATGCAGGAGATACAGATATGCTCTTTAAATCCTCATGTCTCAGTGACAATTGAAGATACAAATTCATATATTAACTGAAAATTCTACTTCCACCTGATTAGTTTGTCACTTAGAATTAAGGGGAAAATCCAACTTGAATACAGTTTGTGAAGCAAGGTAAGTGTGCACCCTTGATGAGACGAGGATTTGTCTATAAATCATTGAAAACAGGATGTGGAGTTCAACAGTTTGTATGAACTTATTTTCTGGTTATGTGCAGATAATTTTTACAAAGATCTTGTTAAAAAAAAAAATGAGGCTTTCGTGGATCAAATTATGACCTTCTCCCCAGGACTTGTTCACTTTTCACTGGGACACAGCTTGTCTCACCCACGACCTGCTGGAGTGTGAGTGTGACCAGCAGGGTGGCAGTGCTTCACCACACAACACAACTCAGGAACCAGAGAGAGGTATTTCATAGAAGAGTTTGAGGTGTTTCAGTAGTGGCATGGAAGGAACATTCTGAAGTACGTTTTTTCAGTGGGCAAAACTGTATTTCCAACATCCAAGATGATCACATTACATATAAACACACAAAAGTTACATCTTAGAGTATTGAATTTATATATGACCATGCATACTAATATAATTCATCAGTGTTAATTAGCTTTTTTTTTTATCATTAACCGTTGGTGCCAGTAGGCTTATTGAGGCACAGATGGACTTGCCTCGTCTGTTATTTGGCATAGGTTTTCAAATTTTTATAGTGACGTCTCAAATATTTAGGTTTTCTCGTGAATATGTTGAGAACGTGCGAGGCTAATCACTGCTATAGCCTCAGACGCATATAAACATTGTGAGTCCCATCTGAGGACAGTATGGTAGCAATTTGGGTAGTCTTTGGCCACTCGGCTTACTATGTATATTTTATTTTTTCTGTTAATCAGGGTATTTCATCCAATTCCTTGACTGGATAAGTGTTTGAACAGAACAAGTTATTATTGTACTTGAATTACCTAACATTGTTTCGTCAGCGTGTCAGTTGGGTGGACTGGGCAACACAAGCGTTGATGCTGCTCATCCCACCAAGACTATGGACCAACTACAGAACTGGTGCCATCTTGCCCCTCCTTTACCATCATCTCTAATCAAAGTAAGGTGTCATGAATTTGTATTTATTCATTCATGTATTCTATTATTGAAAAGACAGGATGCAGAAGGGGAGGGAAGAGTAAAGTCTCCCTCTACCCTAAATGCCGTTTTATTGGCTACCCACTTTAAATAGGGATATAAGGCAGGTATAGATAGATAGATTAATATATTCATCTCTTTATTGATTTATTTGTTTGTTTATTGTTAATCTAAGAAATTAGTTTAGTGTTATCAAAGCTTCTCATCCATTTCTCTTATGAAGTGGTCAGCTGCTATTATGCGGCTATTATGGCTAGTTGAATGGTACACACATATCTTTATTTTCTGTCACAACAGGATCAATGCTTGGAGGCTGCCAGTGACTTCATAACATTCCTCTTTTACAATGAATCTCGGACAGAAGTGATGAAGTCTTAGCTGTCACAATGTACTTCACAGCAGAAAAAAGAAAGTTGGAATTAGAATTCATTTTAAAGGGGACTCTTCAAGATATTTCGCTTCAATTGACCTTTGACCATCCTTATTATTTTTTTTGTAGCTTAGTGCCTGGACTAGGTCAGTGAAAAAGGGTTATGTACTCATTGGAATCAATAAATGTTATGTATTTGCTGTTACATTATTTGTTATAGTGTTGACAACCTGGTACAGAAGAAATTAGTGGCTTAGGAACACTTCCCTTGCATCTGAGAGGTCCAGAGTTTCATTTCATAACCAAGTGGATTTACAGTAATTGGATTGGTCTTCTTTCAAGTTAAAGTCTCTGTTCAACAAGCAGGAATTAGGCTGTTGAGAATAATCGACATTTTGATGAGTGAATGATGACTGGCATTGAGTAGGCTTTCATTTCTGGTAAAGGTATTTATGTGTATATTTGTAAGGCTTCTTTTTGGGATGATGCATACCAATCTTCCGTATTTATTAATCCTTGCGGTGGAGGCTGCGAGAACACTACCACTGTATTCTCTGTGAGTCATAAAAGCCAACCAAAAGGATGGAACGAGGTGTCTGGGAATCCCTCTGTATTCTCTCCCACGAAAAGACAAGGTGTAGAGGAAAAGGTGGTAGTAATGGGTCTCCAAAGCTGAAACGCCTTGTCATTGTTACCTCAACCCTTAAGGGGGATATTAGCTGAATGTATGGATGGATAAGTTTATCTATTTTGCATCTCTAAGGTATATTACGGGCAGTGGCAGTGTGTGTGTGTGTGTGTGTGTGTGTATGTATGTGTGTAGAAGGTAATACTGATGAGAGGCAACACCTGGTGTGACAGTCGTTGGTATGTCTGGTTTAAGATTTTTAAAGTCTGATCAGCCATTACGAATCACCTGTTGCTCTTTCCTTGACATAAATCCTCGTCAGCTAGACATGCTGTGGTTGCATGTGTGAAGCTTAAATGACCTACCTGTTCATGGCTGAAGAAACCTCGAATTTGTTCTAATAAGCAGTTTCCTGGAAGTGGACCAGGACGCGGAATTCCATCCTGAAGAGTAGTAGGAAATCCATTAATGCCTTGTTAATCACCATCATCGCCTACACCTTTGTTTTCCTTCCTCTCTCAATACGCAGGTCATTCTCTTTACAATAATCTCAGCATTTTTTTGTTGTTTTACGTATTTTTGTTGTCCCTTAGCCAGTATCCTTTTAATGTAAAAGAAAACAAAAAAAACAAAACAAGAAAAAAAAATTATATATATATATATATATATATATATATATATATATATATATATATATATATATATATATATATATATATATATATATATATGCGATACTGTATTGCGTATGTGAAGTCATGCACTGGCCGTTGCGAGCCTTCCCTGTGTAACAAGCAGTGATCCAAACAACTTTAACAAGAAATTAATACTAGGAAATATTTGATCCTGTGATAAAACAAAGTTAATGGTTTCTGGATATCATGTATGGCCCGTACACTAAC
>JAXIVD010004538.1:0-5000 GCA_036785275.1 Cancer borealis | reverse complement strand
CGACCCCAAACCACCATTATAATAACAATAATAATAACCGCGTGAACCCCACCACCAACCCCGGAACAGCCGCGAGGGAAGGGGTCGAGGATGAGAACCAGGTAGGTGTTCTCAGGTGTGCAGTGCCTTGGGGGGACTTTCAACGACGGGAGAGGCGGGTTCTTTTTTATTTAATTTTATTTCTTTTAATTTAAGTTACGTTTATTACATTCCATACGGGTATGATTTTACTTGCTTTTTAGTTAATAAAGAGTTGTGTACTTTTTTTTAGTCTTACTTTATATCTTCGTGTTTACTTTAATTACTTTATATTTTCGCATTACTTTACTCTGTAGTAACGCTTTCTCTCCGTGATTGCGGTTTGTGTTGAATTTCTATTCCAAAATGAAATAGATGTGTTGTACTCGTATTGCGTCGGAGTGGAAGCTTTCCTAATATATACACGCATACTGCATGGTTATCACTCGCCACATCTTCATTGCATTAGTCACTCTGGCTTATACCTTATTCATCTTGCACTCATCATGACTTTTGCTTAACCTTTTATGTAACTCTGATTTTTTACCTTGATTTGTTTGTTCTTTCTTGGCAGAACTCCAACCGATGTTCTGTATACTCTATGAACGGTGGGGCGGCGAAGGTGTTGGGCCCCAAGTCACAATGGGCGGAGGTGGGGGTGGACAACCCAGTCTTTGCTGGAGATCTGGATGCTACCGCCTGGAACCCATCACTGAAGGAATCCATTATTTCCTCCTCTCAGGTGAGGAAAACGACCTAGTAACTGACACATATCTGAAGTTCATTATGATGTGCACGATAAATTGCTTAGAAGCATTTATATTCGAAGGAAATTTGCTTCATGTAGAAAGTTGTTTTCGAACAAGTGTCTGATAAAGGTTGTATTCTTCCAATAGAATCTATCTCGTTCACCCTCGACCAACGGGAGGGTGGCGCCCGAGGTGGATCAACGCGTGGAGAAGCATGTCCAGCAGGGCGGCGGGCACGGCCATGGCCACTCCCACCTAGCCATCAGTCGACTGGGGAGCAAGAATATCGCATCTAACCTGCGCTCTCTACTGGTCATTCTTGCCCTCTCCTTTCATTCTGTATTTGAGGTAAGCTTCTTTGTCTATCTGTTACTACTACTACTACTACTACTACTACTACTAGTACTAATACTAGTACTATTACTATTACTATTACTATTACTACTATTACTACTATTACTACTACTATTACTACTACTATTACTACTATTACTACTACTATTACTATTACTATTACTATTACTATTACTATTACTACTATTACTATTACTACTATTACTATTACTATTACTACTATTACTATTACTACTATTACTATTACTACTATTACTATTACTACTATTACTATTACTACTATTACTATTACTACTATTACTATTACTACTATTACTATTACTACTATTACTATTACTACTATTACTACTATTACTATTACTACTATTACTATTACTACTATTACTATTACTACTATTACTATTACTACTATTACTATTACTACTATTACTACTATTACTATTACAACTATTACTATTACTACTATTACTATTACTACTATTACTATTACTATTACTACTATTACTATTACTACTATTACTATTACTATTACTGCTGCTGCTGCTGCTGCTGCTGCTGCTGCTGCTGCTGCTGCTGCTGCTGCTGCTACAAGTTCTTCAATGGAAGGACGAACAGCAAAATGAAACTCTTCGTATTACACATTCATTACACGACTGCTTCTTCCGCTTTCACAGGGACTGGCAGTAGGGCTGCAGGAGCGATCGGTAGACGTTTGGTATCTCTTGGGTGCTATATCGGCTCACAAGTTCGTCATTGCCTTCTGTATGGGACTGGAGCTCCTAGCGAGTGGCACGTCGGCGGGCCTTATGGTCATCTATATGGTGGTCTTCGCCTTGGTCTCTCCCTTGGGGGTGGCGTTTGGGATTCTTGTGACGGAGAATCTTGCGACTGACACGAGCAGCCACCTCTTGACGGTGACAGTCCTGCAGGGCCTGGCAGGAGGCACCATCCTCTACGTTACTTTCTTTGAGGTAAGGCACCGGCCAGCTCCCATGACTCATCATATGCCACTCGTTCATGAGTGTTTTCTTGGCTTTGCTTTGTATTGTTGTCGCGTTTGGTGGTGTCTCCCCAAATTTTGAGTTTTACCTAAAACTAATGAACCATCTCCATCAGGTGTTGGAGCGAGAGCGTGGGCGGCCTGGTGGGCGGCTTCTCAAGTTCCTCTTCATGCTGTTGGGCTTTGGTGCCATGGCTTCCCTCGAGGCCTTTGGCGGGCACAGTCATGGCCACGGAAATGGCCATGGTCACAGCCACAGTCATGGCCCTGTCCAATCTCCTTCGACGACGACTGTGGCTGCCATTACCGAGGGTTTTCACGATCACCACGACCACAGTCACCACGGTCACAGTCACAACCACGATCACCACGACCACGAACATTAGTGAAGGTGATGCTGGTGGTTGTGTTATGGCAGCTTACCATTCGCGGCGTTTATGACCACAGACAACTTTTATACCTTTCGTTAACTTTAAGTAACACGTATGAAGGTTTAAAAAGATAACGTTCCTCCGCAAACTACTCTGCAGGGAATGTTGTGGTGGTGGCGGATGGTGGCGAGGCAGCGTGTTGTGATGATGGTTGTGATGCGCCGAGGCGTCGCCTTGCCATAGTGATTATTCGGCGGCCAAGTGAAACCATAATAGTTTAAATTCGTGTGATTTTACTTTTACTCTACATGCGTCCGTCTGGTTGGGTTGATGGATCCAAACTGATACAGATTGCAAAGTGCTGAACTATTTATAATGGCATTCAAGACATTATTTTCGTTGAGAATAATCATTTTATAAGTTTAACCTGGTGCTTGAATGAGTGTTTTTATCAGTGTAAAAAAAAAAAAAGATAACGTGTGAGGAGAAAGTGGACGATGAAGTCGAGTGTAAGAAATAAGGTCGGCTCTAATACTTCCGTCATTCAACATGACCACGACACACCACTGAGCGAAGGACAAAAATGGAAGATTATTTATAAAATTATTGGTTGTGTTTAAGGAGCCAAATGAGAGGTTAGGTAGTGATAATTGGTTTCATTATACTGTGGAGCAACTTTATGCATTAATTAACATTTTCAACATTTTTTGAAGTGATGACATAGTTTCCTATACCTATACCTGTGATGCGTAGTGTGCGCACCGAACATTTTAATTGAACCATCCTTTGAGGACGCTGCAGGTAGCACGCACGCACTCCCCCGAAACTCTGGTGTTGCTTCATATTTCCCGCTGTTTGACGTCACTGTATACGTCACCGTTTTCTAGTTGATTGGCAGGTCCGGGCAGCGAGGAAGAAGCTAGATAGCCCACGTGTGGTACAGTTTATGGACGTGTGACCCATTTGTTCGTCCAATATGGCAAGTCCGGCGGCCAATTGTGACAGGTGAGCTACACAGACAGTACACGTGGATCAGGTTGTCTTCAGTAGGTCAGTTTAATAGAGAGTGAACCAACTGTAAACGGTGAGAGGGTCAGTGAGTCTGTTTATCTACGGCCGCCTAACCACGGTGGGCTGGGTCGCGGCTGCCTTGGTGGGCTTATAGTCGATACTGCGTAATTACCTACAGCCGACCCCAAGCCAGTCTGTACATGGCAAACCTTAATCAATGATAGGAGTTACTTAGTAGTGTTTATGAGTTCACCTTAAAATGTTAGTTGAGTAGGTTTTGTCGACCTGAATTTCGATGACTGATTCGACAACAGGTTCATATTTTTGGAATACTTCATGTTTAGGCCTAGTGAATGGTAGGTAGTTGCGGATATAACTGTTAACCGGATGCAGGTGTGAGTGAGTCATCCGGTGAATGACATGAATGCCTCGTGCCGCTATGAGCACCTGTCCACCGGCGTCAGAAGGTCCGCGGGGTTAGGAAATCATTCACATATCCTCCGAGGTGAGATCTCATCCGCAGCTCATCCGCCTCGTCAATGCCTGCCTGTGCGGTGCTTGAGTAGTTAAAGGTCGTGGTGGAGAGGTTTTCAACATTTATTTGGACTAAGCTTAGTAACATTAAATTTGGAGGATCAGTACATCAGCAGTATGATATTCGTTCTAATTACAACAGTATAAGTAGTAAACGTGAGGCAAGCTACATTTTAAGTGTTTTTGTATATCTTTATTTGTATTAGTCATTGTGTTGAACTGGTGACGTGTAGTACCTGTGCAGCTGTAACAGAAGGACGTTACGGATACCTGACACATTCAACAAACGTTACCGTGATGCGTGGAGACTAACAATATTCAACACCGCTATCTATATTAAAGGCAACACCACCTGCCACTGTGTAAATTGGCTATGAATCCCCAACCACCACCATCACCACCGCTTCGTCAAGCCGCCGGACATTGCGTAGTGTATAGGACAGCAGTGAGTCAGGTTAGTGTGCTTGAGTAGTAATCATTGGCCTCGTTACTCGCATTCAACAAGACATTTCATAGCGGTTTGTTCTTGCTTCGCCTCGTTAACGCCACACAATCAGGGAACGGTGCCAATTGACTTCAATGCGGCGGTGACAACCTAAGTTTTTGACGCTTCAGCGGAGCGAGAAGTCGCGAGCGTGGGAGTACAACCACTGTATGATAATAATGCATACAGGGTTGCCTGGTTTCACTTGTATCGCCGCTGGAGTCACGACAGCAATGCAGTGAAAGGCCAGAGTGAGTGTGAATTTCCAGTATCGCAGTGGATTGAGGACAGCCATGTATAAGGAAACACGGATGAGGATCAGGTTCAGTTTCCTGCTTATTGTGTTGAAAAAATAACTAATTGAGATGCACAATGAGGAAAAAAGGATGTGAAGTTGGGTAATTACGAAGAGAGAGAGAGAGAGAGAGAGAGAGAGAGGAGAGAGAGAGAGAGAGAGAGAGAGAGAGAGAGAGAGAGAG
>JAXIVD010004537.1:30000-35202 GCA_036785275.1 Cancer borealis | reverse complement strand
GTAGTAGTAGTAGTAGTAGTAGTAGTAGTAGTAGTAGTAGTAGTAGTACAGAAAATTTGCATCGTTAGGAGTAAATGCAATTGTAAGAGCTCAATGAAACTGAGCTCGTCCATTACGGTCACGACGACACACACACACACACACACACACACACACACACACACACACACACAACACCCAAACACACACACAAAATAATAAAATCAAACCTTAACTCGAACAATAAAATCTGAAGAGAAAAACAAACAAAAAATATCTAGGACAAGGCAGAAAAGGAAAGGAAAGAAGAGCATTTTTCCCCCTCAACAAACAGACAACACGATGTTTCCTCGACACCAAACACCGACGCATCAAATAACACACCTGAAGTATGTGAGAGCTAGGTGGCATCACTCTCAACTTACATAATTGCGCAACTTTTCACATACTTCCTTTAAATTGCCCGACCCTTTTCCTCCTTCCTATATTGCGCACCAGACTGTGGCCGACGTATCGCGTAAATCCTCGGCCTCAGAGTTATGTCAGGGGAGTGGAGGCCCATTTGTCACGCCTAACACGCCCGTCACACCACATCTCCACCTAAACTTCCACCGGTTTTTACGCCCTCGCCACATATAGAACCAGGCGAGGCTCTACACCTGGTAAGGCAGCACAATAGAAGGAAGTAATACAATGCAATGTTGTGTAGAATTATGATGCAGAATACTACACTTAACAGTACAATGCCAGGCAAGAGAAACACAGATGCACAGGCATAGACACACACACACACACACACACACACACACACACACACACACACACACACACACACACGCACACACACACACACACACACACACACACACACACACACACACACACACACACACACACACACACACACACGCACACACACACACACACACACACACACACACACACACACACACACACACACACACACACACACACACATATGTACTCACCCTGCCAGCATACAGCCCAGGTAAAGCAACTCACCTGGAACATAAAACAACCAAGATTAATACCATTACTAAAAAGAAATCACAGAAATAAGACACCATAGAAACCAAAAGTCATTTAACATACAACAGCATCCAAAACACGACACATTTAAAACAACATTATCAGCACATTGAAAAATAACTAAACCTTCACTTTAAAACTACATTCACATTTAAGATATACTTTTTTCCACAGCAAGTCATTCTTTTCATGCTCTTCAGTAATTCATACACACAATACTTATATTTTCTGATGCTACAAATGTGAGTAAAGAATTATCAAAACCTTTATCCTGTTGAAGGGAAACCTAGATATTTCCAGATCAGTCTTTATCTCTATTCGGGAGGAGGAGGAGGAGGAGGAGGAGGAGGAGGAGGAGGATGGATGGATGTTAGTGACTTGTCAGGCAGGAGGGTGTGGTAGGATGTGGCAGGATGGAGTGAAAGGTGTGACACCAAAAACAGTGAGAGGAAGAATGTAGTGGTGGGTAGCGTGGCTGTGGAAGTGCTAGGAGATGCAGCTGGAAGTGTGGCAGAGTAGTGTGGTTAAATTATGTCGTCAGGAAGTGTGGCTGGCGGTAGGAGAGTGCTGTGGAAATGTGGCAGAGGAGTGTGGCGGAAAGCAGTCGGGCGCAAGATGGAACGGCTGGAGGGGAAGTCGAATGCAAATGCAAGGGATGAATCCGTGGTACAGTAACTCCACTGCGGTAAGAAACACGAAGGAGTAAGTTCATATCAAGAGACCTGCTCCTCTCTCTCGCCTTCCAGCAGCTCCTCCCGGCACACCAGCAGCCCAGCGTTAGAAGGAAGGAGGAAAGGCTGGCTGCTGCACCGTGAACTCTGCTGAAGTCATTTCAAGGCGAAGAAAGCCTCGGCTTCTTAAACCTTTATGGCGCCACAAATAACTTACGAGCTTTGGATTCTGGGTCGGGTGAGGTATAAGTACAAGAGGCTCACCTATGGTCTGCACGGTACACAAAGACAAAACTTTTCACGGTTAAAGAAATATAGGAAATTGTGGGAAATAATCTCAGTATGTATGAGTAATATGTTTGGCAATGACCTTGTGAATGGCTAGGGAAAATAGGTAAAAATAAGGTAGAAATTACGTGTCCTGCAGATATCAACAAAAAGATTAGAAAAAAAAATAACAAGAAATGTGTAAAAAACGTCAAAAGACATTTCTAAAAGGACGTCGATACAACAAGACTCACAAAACTAGATAATATGAAGGTGAAGAAAACTGGAAGACCAACACCATGCAACCTCCACAGGGAATACTATTATAACTTTCACTCCTGTAGCCTGAAGGGAGCTTTGCCACGTGCTATGCTCACTATCAATCACATTATCACATCGAATAACAAACATATGGTAAATAATTACTACGATCATAATTACCTTGATTGTTATTATAATGAAAATAATATAATGAAAATCGTAGGGAAACTAACAGTAAAGAATATTGAAATTACTCAATCATCGAGGATTTTTAAAGTTTATAATATCAAATATGACAAAGCTTCCCTGAGGGTACACGGACAAAGGTCATATAATAAAATATAGTATTTCTAGTTTTTATGAATTCTCACTATGTCACTGCAACTTACACATTCCCGGGTTCAAGTCCCCGTTATACGCTGACCACTTTCCATTCTTTGGTATCACCGCTGAGTGGCCAAAGACTACCCAAATTGCTGCCATACTGTCCTCAGACGGGACTAACAACGTTTATATGCGTCTGAGGCTGTAGCAGTGATTAGCCTCGCACGTTCCCAACATGTTCACGAGAGAACCTAAACATTTGAGGCGTCACTATAAAAAATTATAAACCTGCGCCAAATAACAGGCGAGGCAAGTCCATCTGTGCTTCAATAAGCCTACTGGCGCTAACGATTAATGATAAAAAAAATAAAAAACACATGTATATATCACCAGGAAATGATGATTATCTATACATAAGTCTTTGTTAATTAGTTAAGTGATTATCATTATCTTAATCCTCACCAAAAAGAACTTACGAACTGTGTGAAAATAAGTAGAAATAAAAAAACATATAAGTATTATCTGAAAATCTTAACTTTACTACTTGGCTTATGTCGTCTGTGTCTGGGTAATGGCACCGTAAAAATCATGTCATATCTGAACCTTTCTTTCTTTTGTTTTAGTTCATATAAAAGCGAGTTAAAGCTTCAAATCACATTAGAAGTGGCATCACCTCACCTCACCCGACCTCGCCTCACCTCACCTCACCTCGCCTCACCTCACCTCACCTCACCTCACCATCCCTCCTTCCTTCCCTTTCCCAGAACCTCAACTCAGTTCCTCCTTCATTCCTTCCCTTTCTCAGAACCTCACCTCAAGTCAGTCCTGTTAAAACTTCGTCACCTTGTTACCACGGAGGTGAAAAGGCTTTTAAGAACTGGTCTAGCCGCCGCCGAGTCGAGTCCAGTGTCCTAACCTTCCTTTGGTTTAATGGAAACATTCCGTCGCGTCGCCTTGTGTCACTCGAGACCAGCAAAGAGGCAACACCAGCACGAAAATAAAAATATAAAAAAGAGGAAAGATATATATATATATATATATATATATATATATATATATATATATATATAAAATATAAAAAATCAACGCTTTTGCTGCTCACTGTCCAACCGATCGACTGTTTTCTGAAAATATTGCGACCTCGAGTGGAAATAATGTCTCTCTCTCTCTTTCTCTTTTTTTCTTCTCTCTCTCTCTCTCTCTCTCTCTCTCTCTCTCTCTCTCTCTCTCTCTCTCTCTCTCTCTCTCTCTCTCTCTCTCTCTCTCTCTCTCTCTCTCTCTCTCTCTCTCTCTCTCTCTCTCTCTCTCTCTCTCTCTCTCTCTCTCTTTCTTTCTCTCTCTCTCTCTATTTTCTTTAACCTTTTATGTACAATCCCTAGCATGACATAACCAAGCTCCCTAATGTACCTTATAAAATGTGTTAAATGACGCACTCTATTACTCCACCTACCAGCACTGACAAGCACTAAAAAGATAAAGAGAGAGAGAGAGAGAGAGAGAGAGAGAGAGAGAGAGAGAGAGAGAGAGAGAGAGAAAAAAAAAAAGAAGAAGAAGAAGAGAGAGATAGGAGAGAGACAACGAGCAGAAAACCAAGATAGAGTAATGGGATGAAAAGAAAGAAAAAATAAAAGTGATATGTTCCATGTCTGCCAACCATGACACTACATCAGGCTTTATCAGTCCATCCATTCCCTCCCTTCCCCTCCCTTTCCCTCCCACAACCTCCCACAACAACTCCCTCCCCACCACAGTAACCAGACCACCACCACCACCACCATTATTACTTACCACTACCACATACTTACTTACTCACGGTGGTGGTGGTGGTGGTGGTGGTGTTGCTATCTGTCTCATCTGCTGTTTTATTTATAAGTTCTATTGTGATCTCCCTTTGCGTTAAGTTTAGCTAGAAGGGAGTTAAATTGTGTTAATTTCAAGTGTTAAGAAGTGAAAAAGAACCATAAAGGCGTTTGAAGCAGACTGTGATGAAATGTTTTACTTATGTAGACTAAATGGGTATTTTTCTAGTTAAGTGATACAATATAGAATTAAAAACTTAGTCGTATAATTGAGTGTTCAGTTTAAAGCGAGTCAGATACTTAAGGGAACAAAGGGAAGGGACAGGACGTTCGTATTGATTCAGGGAGAAACGTAGAGACAAAAAAATGTAAATAAAGAATACGACAAAAGAACTCAAGGTAAAGGAAACACAGATGAAACAAACTCAATCGTCAGAGTTGAAAACAGAATGAAGGAACGAGGACGTAAAGTGGCTAAGAAAACAAGTTACTAAAAAGAAAAAGAAAGAAAAAAAAATACAAGAGGGAAATACTTCAAAAGGAAGTAGACAATGTGTGTGTGTGTGTGTGTGTGTGTGTGTGTGTGTGTGTGTGTGTGTGTGTGTGTGTGTGTGTGTGTGTGTGTGTGTGTGTGTGTGTGTGTGTGTGTGTGTGTGTGTGTGTGTGTGTGTGTGTGTGTGTGTGTGTGTGTGTGTGTGTGTGTGTGTGTGTGTGTGTGTGTGTGTGTGTGTGTGTGTGTGTGTGTGTGTGTGTGTGTGTGTGTGTGTGTGTGTGTGTGTGTGTGTGTGTGTGTGTGTGTGTGTGTGTGTGTGTGTGTGTGTGTGTGTGTGTGTGTGTGTGTGTGTGTGTGT
>JAXIVD010004537.1:22500-25000 GCA_036785275.1 Cancer borealis | reverse complement strand
CAAAAACACGAGAGGAATAAAATGGAAAAATATTAGTGTACATGGTAGGAAAAGAAGACATAGTGGGGAAAAAATATATATAAAAAAAATTACATCCGCACTAGAGTGAAGGATGAGAAGACTGTAAAGAGGTGATGATTTTATAAAAGTGACGCGAGGAAGGAGGGAAAAAAATATATGAAAAAATAAAATTGTGAGCAGGAGGTGGAGACGGAAGAGGAAGAAAAGGAGGAGGAGGAGGAGGAGGAGGAGGAGGAGGAGGAGGAGGAGGAGGAGGAGGAGGAGGAGGAGGAAGAGAAAGAGTTGATGTAAAATGCTTATGACAGAAACACGACTCACAAATGAACACCAACAAATAATAAAACCGAAAAAAAGCAGGAAACAGAAAGAGGAAATATGTCAGTTTTGAAGACAGATACAAATATAAACAAATAATAACAAACACAAACAAAACAAGCCCAACTAGAAACGACAATCTTACACACACACACACACACGCACATGCGCACACACACACACACACACACACACACACACACACACACACACACACACACACACACACACACACACACACACACACACACACACACACATACAAGAAAAAACACACACACACACATTAAACAAACGAGGCTATGAGGTTAATGGATCACAGAATCACACACCCATTCAACCAGACGACCAATCAACGAGTAAAACACACACACACACACACACACACACACACACACACACACACACACACACACACACACACACACACACACACACACACACACACACACACACACACATACACACAGTTCCTCTTAGCTTCCCATGAGACTATCCCTATTGCATCATTCCTCCTCTTATAGTTGATTGGGCTTGACAACACATCAACAATTACCGTCACCAGAAGCCTAAATAGAAGAAGATCAGCGATACATCTGGTAACGAGACACTACGGGAAAAAAGTCTAGTGAGGATAGATAGAAAAAGGGGAAAAAATAGGGGAGAGAGCGAGAGAGAGAGGGAGAGAGAGAGAGAAGAAGGGGAAGAAAAATGAGACAGATGAGATTCAGGAGTCGTATACCCACCCACCAACCAACGCTGGACCCTCGCACTGCTAGTACAATACAACACCAAACACTGATATTGCACGAGGAAGGAATGTGGACGCACGTAACACCTATACCACCACCATCACCACCACCACCATCACCACCAACACCATCAACACCATCACCACCATCACCACTACTTGCCTTTAGAAGCGACGTGTCATTGTGAAAAAAGTGTAAGCAACGTCATTACATTTGCTTTCACTTTCACTTTATATAGTATTAATTTTTCTATTTATATTAATTTCGCTTCACGTCTTTTTCATTTTTTCCCCTTTTTCCGTGTCTGTCTAATTTTTTTTTTGGGGGGGACGTATTTTTCCTCCCTGTTTCCTCCTTCATCCATCCATAAACACTCGGTATATTTCATCGTTCCAGTTTCACAGCCGCCGCCGTCCAATTTCATACACTGTCTCCATCCTTCAGCTTCTCCCATTCCATTCATCACTACCTCCGTGCCTTGGCCTCGCCTTGCTCTCCTTGCTTCTCTTCCTTCATTCAACATTCCACTTCTCACTCCTACCTACTCCTCTGAGCCCTCTCTCACCACACCCTATCACCCTCCTCCTTCACCTCCTCCTTCTCACACACAACAAAACACCCTCAACCTCACCATCTCGTTGCCTGGTGGGTCTGCATTTGACAGATATCACAACGTCTGACACCACCGGGCCACGTTCCCTCCTGCCTTTCTCCCTCCCACCCTTTCGAAGACTGGGGAAATGATGTTCCTTTGAGCAGCTGCAGCGGTGGGGGCTGCTGCGTCCGGTGACTGCCTTTCCCCCTTCAGGATATACAAAGCAGCTGTTACCTCCCCCTCGATGGGAAAAAAAATACGTGTATATATAATGTATGTTTTTCTGTTTTGTTTTTGAGGGCAAGAATGTGTTTTGTATGTATATTGGTGTGATGGTGAAGTTAGTGTTGTTATTGTTTGTTTTTTTCGTGTTTTTTTAAATTCTTGTTTGTATAACGTCAATGTTATGTTGTGAGTGAGGTTAGGAAGGAGAAAAAAAGATAGATTGGGAGACTGTATGGGTGAGGGAAAGATGTCTGATTATTATAGCTTCAGGGGGTCTTATATTTTTCTCAAATTGACTCTCTCTCTTTCTCTCTCTCTCTCTCTCTCTCTCTCTCTCTCTCTCTCTCTCTCTCTCTCTCTCTCTCTCTCTCTCTCTCTCTCTCTCTCTCTCTCTCTCTCTCTCTCTCTCTCTCTCTCTCTCTCTCTCTCTCTCTCTCTCTCTCTCTCTCTCTCTCTCTCTCTCTCTCCTGTTCGTAATTGAATTAATTTAAAGGATATAAAAATAATTACCAATTTACAATCTAGTTGGGAGGCATTTGATGAAAAATCTCTCTCTCTCTCTCTCTCTCTCTCTCTCTCTCTCTCTCTCTCT
>JAXIVD010004537.1:12500-17500 GCA_036785275.1 Cancer borealis | reverse complement strand
AAAGATGCTACGAGGTTGGAAGAATCATATCATCCATGAAATTTGAAATTAATGATCCTTCAAATAACTTTTTTTTTCTCACTCAAAAGTCTAGGGAGAATATTAAACTTTATTGCAGTTTATTCAAGAACACCCTCCTTTCTACCTCTGCATACATAAATACTGATGGTTAAACAATGGTTAATTCCACCCCTTGTCACGTCATTGTATGTATCCACACATTGGCAGGAGGAATAACACCCAAATAAAGGGAGCAGCATCATAAAGGAATAATCAACTACAAATATCTACAAATGCGACGAGAGTTCAGAAACATTCTCTGGACATAAAAATTCTCTAACTTACATAAAGGAGACATTATTTACGTATATATAAAATAGATAATAGCACCTTTTCACCTTCAATAGTTTGTATATAGAGTTACGTAGAAACAAAAACCTTGCGTCTACACAACTAACACTTCATCCTTTTTTCTTCACTAACGAAGGACTTTGGAGATGAAAAAAAAACAAGTGAACATAGACCGACCGCCACGACAAGCACTCAGACGCTTCTCTTTAAACCGTCCACTTTGATGCGTTAAATTAGGACACCTTGCTATTTTTGTCAACACCGCTGCCTGGGAGAGAGAGAAAAAGAGAAAGAGAAAATGAAAGAGAGAAAAAGAGAGAGAGGGAGGGTAAGAATTGAGTTTTTAAAGACGCTTGCTTGCCTGCCTGCCTGCCTGCCTGCCTCCCTCCCTGCCTGCCTGCCTGCCTTCCTGCCTGCCTCCCTTCTTCCCTGCCTGCCTGCCTGCCTGCCTGCTTGCCTGCCTGCCTGCCTGCCTGCCTGCCTGCCTGCCTGCCTGTCTGCCTGCCTGCCTGCCTGCCTGCCTGCCTGTCTGCCTGCCTGCCTACCTGCCTGCTTGCCTGCCTGCCTGCGTGAGAAAACTAGTCTAACACGGTAGAAAAATAGTTTGCTGGTTACTTATCAACGTCGATTCCTTCAAGTGAACTCCCGCAAAGGCGATTCTCGTTTCCCAGCAGTCTTTGAGAGAGTTCAGCGTGGTATGAAGAGGACGAGACAACCTTCCCGTTATAAACATCAAAGAACTCACTCACTCACTGACAAGGAAGACATTTTCAACGGAACTCTTATCTACCAAGGATTTTTATTCAGGGTTAATCTTTTCTCCTGTTTGAAATGTGCTCAGTTATCAACTCACATGTTCTGATTTTATTGTAACTGGTTAATTTGTAGATATAATTATATACTGGTTAATTAGATTATATAAACTATGTGTAATTCTATCTCTCTCACTCACTCACTCACTCACTCACTAACTCTCTATTTTTTTTTTCTCTCTCTCCCTCAAAATGCTGGTGGCCTAATTGTACCTAATGTTGACAGCAAAGTTTTTAATTGGTCTTGTCTCTGAACTAACTTTTGACACCTCGGGAAGCATTCACTACGTACGGACAGACAAGGAAGCCTCCACCTCTTGGCTCCAGAATTTCAACACCACTGTTACACATGCACTAATAAGCTTCTTCAAGGAATACATCGCAGGAAAACATTATCTATAGTAAACTAGGCTGTATGATTTTTACGAGGTGTTAGAAAGAGAAGAAAATATTAAATAAAAATCAGAAAGAGAAAGAAAAAAAGAGATGGTGAGTGAAAACAGTCTCGCTGCCCAATTCAAAGTGACTTTCTAGATTACCTTTCCATAAGTTCAAGGTTTTACAGGACAAATTAAGCTCACTAATGATATCAGTTATAAAGGAATGCTCGATAGAATTTAATTTAATTGCATCGTCTAATTACGTATTTCAGTATCATTGCTTCACAGCGCGTATGAACAAAATAATAATTAAATAACTTCACTTGTTGTTATATTTGCAGCAACATTCATAAGTACTTTCATAATTGCGAAACATGATATCATTAACAGCCAACTGGCGTCTATATGTTTTCCAAAAATAACACGTTGAAAGTCATCCAACTACTTTTAAAATTCATTAATGACGCATAAAAAGACAGGAAAAAAAATACTGATCAACCATAAGGGTATCGAACCTGTGCCACTTTAGAAGGAAATTCCCATTGATAAACCATTATAATCACTACCAGTTGCCTCAGTAGTTAATCATTTACCTCCATTCTATGTATTTTGAAATTCAATTATTATCTTTGTTTCTTCATTAATAAACTCATACAATATATAAATTCAGATACTATTTTACAAGGACGTGAATACTATACTTCGTACATTGAAGGACTGACTGACTGCCTACCGATGTGTGTGTGTGTGTGTGTGTGTGTGTGTGTGTGTGTGTGTGTGTGTGTGTGTGTCTGTGTGTGTCTGTGTGTGTGTGTGTGTGTGTGTGTGTGTGTGTGTGTGTGTGTGTGTGTGTGTGTGTGTGTGTGTGTGTGTGTGTGTGTGTGTGTGTGTGTGTGTGTGTGTGTGTGTGTGTGTGTGTGTGTGTGTGTGTGTGTGTGTGTGTGTGTGTGTGTGTGTGTGTGTGTGTGTGTGTGTGTGTGTGTGTGTGTGTGTGTGTGTGTGTGTGTGTGTGTGTGTGTGTGTGTGTGTGTGTGTGTGTGTGTGTGTGTGTGTGTGTGTGTGTGTGTGTGTGTGTGTGTGTGTGTGTGTGTGTGTGTGTGTGTGTGTGTGTGTGTGTGTGTGTGTGTGTGTGTGTGTGTGTGTGTGTGTGTGTGTGTGTGTGTGTGTGTGTGTGTGTGTGTGTGTGTGTGTGTGTGTGTGTGTGTGTGTGTGTGTGTGTGTGTTTGATCAGGATGTCTAGTTAGGAATGTATTCAAGCAGCAAGTAACAACACTAATGCATGCAGGTCCAGGAACACTAATGGAACACCAGGTCACACGTAGCTATACATTTAGAACAAACTTTTACAGTGTGTTTCTCAGAGAGTTCGTAACATATGTTCCAGCACATGTATTACCTATCACATCTGTCGTCTCTTATTGAATATTTTCCAGCATCAAAAGAAGGATGTTTTACACAATTCATACCTTGTTGATTTCAAACATTAAATTCCAGAGAAAAAAATGTGTGCAAGTTTTTTTATTTTATTTATCTATTTATCCAACACAAATAAACCCAAACACACAGAAGCACACAGATAGATATAGATAGATAAATAGATTGATAAATACGCACGTGTTTTATAGTCAGGTTCACGCTAATACACCATCGAGCACAATTAATATTAATGAAAAATGTCCCCCGACCTGTGAAGAATTGGACCACTCAAAGGTATGCAAATGAGATTCAACCTCCATTACCGAGGGACAACAGGATAACATTGAAAGTTTTCATAGGGTACTAAAAGCAGCAGCAACGACAACACTGTGGAGGTTATTCAATGCAAGAATAACAATAACACTGATCATCCCACCCTTAAAAAAATAATATATATGTATAACAACTATATATTTCTTTCTCTCTCTTTGATATTTTCAGTATTAAATGTATATCATCTACGTTATAATACATTTACAGCTGAAAAAATATAAGCATAATTGCATTCATAGCTCATTTCTTAATTTTTTTCGCGGGCTAAAGTACCCAGAGAGATGTGAAGACGTATTCAAATAAAATATATAACCTTATGACTATATTTAAAAGCACTAACTTAAAGAAATCATCCAATAAAGCCTTAACAATAGTAATGGTATATTGTATTGTATAAGAGAAAAAAAAGAGAGGCAGAGACAAAGAAAGAAAGAGAGAAGATAATTACGTATTACAATACTGCAAAATTAAAATAATCCAATCCAGATTTTCTCTACCACGATAATAA
The DNA here is from genome assembly GCA_036785275.1 of Cancer borealis. Classification (NCBI taxonomy): domain Eukaryota; kingdom Metazoa; phylum Arthropoda; class Malacostraca; order Decapoda; family Cancridae; genus Cancer; species Cancer borealis. The sequence continues at coordinate 13,700 of JAXIVD010004537.1, read as the reverse complement.
TAACAACAATATCACCAACATCCCTAGCAGGAAAATACACAATAAGGAAAAAATAACGAAAATAACCGAGTGACAAAAAAAAAAAAATTTCAAATAAAAAAATCACGCAAGGCATACATACTACCAACATAATATATTAACACCATCATCATTTTCCATATACTTGTGTCTTATTGTTAACATATATCATTCACTGAACACACAAAGTAAATACATACAAAACGCATACAACTAGGGTGGTTAAAGCCGGATGATTAACACAAAAATATATATAAATACTACGACTTACCTCACAATCACCTGTTAATTGCAACCTGTGAAACAGCCTTATTTCAGACAACACGAACATTATAATTCTTCCTTCATTGTGGCTAGGCACTCAGAACATTGTATATGTGTGTGTGTGTGTGTGTGTGTGTGTGTGTGTGTGTGTGTGTGTGTGTGTGTGTGTGTGTGTGTGTGTGTGTGTGTGTGTGTGTGTGTGTGTGTGTGTGTGTGTGTATGTGTGTGTGTGTGTGTGTGTGTGTGTGTGTGTGTGTGTGTGTGTGTGTGTGTGTGTGTGTGTGTGTGTGTGTGTGTGTGTGTGTGTGTGTGTGTGTGTGTGTGTGTGTGTGTGTGTGTGTGTGTGTGTGTGTGTGTGTGTGTGTGTGTGTGTGTGTGTGTGTGTGTGTGTGTGTGTGTGTGTGTGTGTGTGTGTGTGTGTGTGTGTGTGTGTGTGTGTGTGTGTGTGTGTGTGTGTGTGTGTGTGTGTGTGTGTGTGTGTGTGTGTGTGTGTGTGTGTGTGTGTGTGTGTGTGTGTGTGTGTGTGTGTGTGTGTGTGTGTGTGTGTGTGTGTGTGTGTGTGTGTGTGTGTGTGTGTGTGTGTGTGTGTGTGTGTGTGTGTGTGTGTGTGTGTGTGTGTGTGTGTGTGTGTGTGTGTGTGTGTGTGTGTGTGTGTGTGTGTGTGTGTGTGTGTGTGTGTGTGTGTGTGTGTGTGTGTGTGTGTGTGTGTGTGTGTGTGTGTGTGTGTGTGTGTGTGTGTGTGTGTGTGTGTGTGTGTGTGTGTGTGTGTGTGTGCGTGTTTATAAGTGTTCTGTGGTAGCAAAACCAATACCAAATCCAGAATAGTATCGTTTCCTTAATATACAAAAATTTGATTGTGTATTACATTGAACAGTGCCATACTTATGTTCTTCTCGTGCTAGTAATACACTCTCTAAA
>JAXIVD010004537.1:0-7500 GCA_036785275.1 Cancer borealis | reverse complement strand
AAATGGAACACAACGACAGATCACGATTTCAAACAAGACGATATTTTTACTTTTCTATTTGACTATTCTATTCAGCATCATTGTAGTACCTAAGAAACTAGTAACAAATCCTACTACTAGCAAGAATTCTCATCTCTATAAAACACACTGACCCAGAAAATAGCACAATAAATACCTCTGATTGCATTCCAACTTACTATAAGGTAGCTGGGATAAGACTGAATCCTACCTTGGAGTATATAATAAGACTAACATATGTCTAGTATACATTTATAAGTATTCTAACTACATAAGTGTTAAGTGAGGAATGTTTTAGGTATCATGAATTAAGAACATAAAAACATAAGAAAATAAGGAGGCTGCAAAAGGCCAGTTGACTTACACAAGGCAGCTCCTGTATAATTGGTCTTGTGTTGAGTGTGTTTCAGGCGTGGGTACGGTGTGTCTTGGCAGGGATTCGTTGGATGAATGAGGTATGAAGGAAGAGTGCCTAGAAGTGGGTCTGAGCTGTGCCTGTGTACGGCTTGGTCTTATGTGCTAAATCAATAGGAGTGGAATGATGTTTAGATGAGAACTGCAATAAGTAATATTAAAAGATACTTGTAGTGGTGGTGATGGTAGTAGTAGTAGTAGTAGTAGTAGTAGTAGTAGTAGTAGTAGTAGTAGTAGTAGTAGTAGTAGTAGTAGTAATAGTAGTAGTAGTAGTAGTAGTAGTAGTAGTAGTAGTAGTAGTAGTAGTAATAGTAACACTTTTCTACCAAACAATTTTAATACTCCATACAAATTACATCTATTAATCCACGTAATATGTTAGACACAATGGCATTATTTCCACTAACTACAATACAGAAAAGCCTTATCAAAAACTCTGAGGACAAATAAACTGATGGGCAAACACACAAACAAACACACACACACACAGACACAAACAGACAAACAGACAAACACACACACACACACACACACACACCACACCAAGCCAGACACGCCTGCTGTTACAGCTAAGATTGCCTCCCATTTTTTTTACATTTTACACACAATTAGGGAACACCAGACCTTAACCTGCAACAAGTGAGGCGCAAGGAGACCATTTTTAACCCTCTCAACAAACTATTCTTCTTGTAGTAGTAGTAGTAGTAGTAGTAGTAGTAGTAGTAGTAGTAGTAGTAGTAGTAGTAGTAGTAGTAGTAGTAGTAGTAGTAGTATAATAGTAGTAGTAGTATTAAACAGCAGTAGTAGTACTAAAAACACTCATTGCAGTAATATAAAAAAATAATTTGATCATAAAAACAATAGCAGCAGTAATAGTAATAGGAAATACTAACCATAATACTAGCAGGCCGGATCCCCCTGTAAGTGTGGCGTGTTACATGTTAACAAAGGCTACAAAGAGGCCTGCAACTGACCTCAATACACAATGGAACACACAATGGAACACACTCTAGATCACTTTGTCTGCCTCCGTCCGTTTGTTTTACATCTTTATATGGCCTGAACCATTTAAAGAGAACAGTATCATCCTTGTATATCTCTCTATCTATCTATCGTTATCATTCTTTCACTTTTGTATATATGAGAAAAGTTTATTAAAAGAGATAATTCACTTTATTTCACGTGAGGGCATCGCTCCTCAACAACAACCCAGGAAACCATTTAGTTCCGGGAAGAAAAAATTGAGGTTACCGAGTGAGCCTGTCATCAGGTTGAACGGACGGGCGTGTTAGCTTTGCCAGTCCACGCCACGCTGGAGCTATTCCGAGCAGAGGCTACCACCACTACCACTACCACTACCACTACCACTACTACTACTACTACTACTACTACTACTACTACTACTACTACTACTACACAATTAAACAGTTTTGCTTTAAATCACTTAGTTTGGAGTCTAGACCTGAGTTTCTATGTAATTCTATGTAACACCTTTCCATTGTGTCTCGCAGGGAGGGAAGGAAAGTAAACCATAACATCTTTTCTATTCCTCTGGCGAAACAAGGGTCCATGTTAGCGGACACCGTTTCTGTCCTCGGTTCAGTTAAAAAAATGAACAGGCGTGTGTGACTGCAGGGGAATGTGAACTTGATCGTAGAGACGTGTATTTTTGTTCCGCTTGGAGGTGTGTTGTGCCTGCAGCTGTATATGTATGTATGTATGTATGTATGTGTGTGTGTGTGTGTGTATGTGTTTGTGTAGGTGTTTCACGGTGTTTGGTTTGGGAAATATCACTGAAAACTATACAAACACACATACATACATACATACACACACTTTGGAATGCCGTTTGGTCAATCTCAGTCCATCCATTACTCCCTCACGCCCGCAACACCTGGCTTACTCCCAGCCCTCCATTCACTCCATCACTAACAACAACTCCTTCATTTATTCTCAAACCCATTTTTCACCACGGCAAGGTAGGGACTCTCACTCTCTCACTCTCTCACTCTCTCACTCTCTCTCTCTCTCTCACTCTCTCTCTCTCTCTCTCTCTCTCTCTCTCTCTCTCTATGTATGTGTTTGGTTGTCGTCTTCCCCTTCTGTGTCCACTTCCATTACATGCCTTTTTCTGCTCTACTTCACACTTCCCCTCACTGTCCCTGTTTCCACCTACACCTTTACCTGTCTCCCTCTCCTCAACCCTACCTGCCACACCAAGCTATTCTGCCTTCCCTCTTCAGCCCCTCCATAGGACTACTGAACTGAACTGCATCCTCTTCTATACTCAGAATACCTGCCTACCGACACTTCTCTCTCCCTACCTTCTCTTGTCGAGGCTGGGCAGAGTCAAGAAACTCACATACATACCATGAACTGTATCTTGGCTTGTATGAATGAATGAACTCTAGGTAACCAGTCAAGTGTATATGTAAGCTATGGTGAATATACGTTATAAAAGGATCCATGAATTGTATGTTATTTTCAAGATGCTTTTCGTGTTTTCGTAGCCAGAATCTTGCACTTAAAAATCAGGTGAAGGGAGACATGAAAGGCCATCGACCCCACACATGTGAAAGCATCCTGGACTGAGAACAACATTTTTCTTAAGTGCCATTCTTTCATAAGGGATAAAAAGGCTACGACTTGAGAAGGAAGGAAGGAAGGAAGGAAGGAAGGAAGGAAGGAAGGAAGGAAGGGATTGAAAACAGCTCATCTTTCGAGGGTAAAAAGACAGGTCATTGGTAAGAGAGGTCATTGATGATTTAATATAAATATTTTTCTATGACTGTGTTTACTTGTTTTCTCTATATGAACCGAAAATATTCCATCAAATTCATATATACTCAGAATATACAAACAGACTGTAGCTTTTATGATGACAATGGGAATAAACTACACAAAAAATAAAAATTCATACATACATAAAACAAAAACACACATACATACATACATACACAGTTCTGTTTGTTGTTTACAGATTAACCCACAAGATAGACGGACATCAAAGTTGGTGTTGGTCAGCCAGCTTTACAACTCACTCTCTGATGTAATGTACAGAGGCGGGCTTTAATTACAGGTGATAATGATGGAAGCTGGGCAAATCATCCCAGCAACATCCCCCCCCCCTGCCCGCCCCCCAAGGCCACTTCTCCCTGCCGGCGAGGTGGTTAATGGAGGTGCTAATTAATTTCAGGCTATCAGCGTAATTGTCAATTGATTGTTGTCAGAACCTTTTAAATCCTGTCTCTCTCTCTCTCTCTCTCTCTCTCTCTCTCTCTCTCTCTCTCTCTCTCTCTCTCTCTCTCTCTCTCTCTCTCTCTCTCTCTCTCTCTCTCTCTCTCTCTCTCTCTCTCTCTCTCTCTCTCTCTCTCTCTCTCTCTCTCTCTCTCGTGTGTGTGTGAAAGCGTGTGCGTGGGTGCTTGCTAATTTGATAAAAACAAATTATACTATTGACTGAAACTCAGACACACGCACACGCACATACATACATACACACACACACACACACACACACACACACACACACACACACACACACACACACACACACACACACACACACACACACACACACACACACACACAAATCAGGTAATAGTCCTGAGATTACCAGTGTCCAGCAACCATTTATTTTACTCATTGAACAATAATGAGACCATGAATACATTAAGGTTTCACTCACTCTCTCTCTCTCTCTCTCTCTCTCTCTCTCTCTCTCTCTCTCTCTCTCTCTCTCTCTCTCTCTCTCTCTCTCTCTCTCTTCTTTCTCTTCTCTCTATTTATCTCTCTCTCTATTTATCTATCTATCTATCTATCTATCTATCTATCTATCTATCTATCTCTCTATTATAAAATTCGGTTTGGCTTCCAGTGCAAACTTCGCTTGAACAAACTTGAGTTAACTACGTGATGGATGTAATAGAGTAAGGAGAAGGAGGAACAGGGAGGAGAATGTAGGGTTCTATGTGTGTGTGTGTGTGTGTGTGTGTGTGTGTGTGTGTGTGTGTGTGTGTGTGTGTGTGTGTGTGTGTGTGTGTGTGTGTGTGTGTGTTGTGTGTGTGTGTGTGTGTGTGTGTGTGTGTGTGTGTGTGTGTGTGTGTGTGTGTGTGTGTGTGTGTGTGTGTGTGTGTGTGTGTGTTGTGTGTGTGTGTGTGTGTGTGTGTGTGTGTGTGTGTGTGTGTGTGTGTGTGTGTGTGTGTGTGTGTGTGTGTGTGTGTGTGTGTGTGTGTGTGTGTGTGTGTGTGTGTGTGTGTGTGTGTGTGTGTGTGTGTGTGTGTGTGTGTGTGTGTGTGTGTGTGTGTGTGTGTGTGTGTGTGTGTGTGTGTGTGTGTGTGTGTGTGTGTGTGTGTGTGTGTGTGTGTGTGTGTGTGTGTGTGTGTGTGTGTGTGTGTGTGTGTGTGTGTGTGTGTGGTGTGTGTGTGTGTGTGTGTGTGTGTGTGGTGTGTGTGTGTGTGTGTGTGTGTGTGTGTGTGTGTGTGTGTGTGTGTGTGTGTGTGTGTGTGTGTGTGTGTGTGTGTGTGTGTGTGTGTGTGTGTGTGTTGTGTGTGTGTGTGTGTGTGTGTGTGTGTGTGTGTGTGTGTGTGTGTGTGTGTGTGTGTGTGTGTGTGTGTGTGTGTGTGTGTGTGTGTGTGTGTGTGTGTGTGTGTGTGTGTGTGTGTGTGTGTGTGTGTGTGTGTGTGTGTGTGTGTGTGTGTGTGTGTGTGTGTGTGTGTGTGTGTGTGTGTGTGTGTGTGTGTGTGTGTGTGTGTGGTGTGTGTGTGTGTGTGTGTGTGTGTGTGTGTGTGTGTGTGTGTATATATAGATTGATAGATAGGTAGATAATAGATAACAAAAAAGGCAGAGTGAAGGTTGCAGGAAGTAGAAAGGAATATAAATGTGCATAAGGGATAATATAAGGACATAAAGGCATTACTAATATAAAAAATTACTAATGGTAACACAACTAAACTATTCAACACTGTACATATGTGTATATTAATAACAACAACAAAATTTATTACTTACAACTAAGACTACAGCATGAGACAAGACAACATGGTACACACAGCTACTACAGACGCTTTGAGAACGACACCCACAACATCAACATCCAGGTGTGAAAGTTTGACATCATGTATTCTAAGGTGTAAATAACCCTAACACCACCAGCCCACAAGGGGAAGTGACGTGATAAAGTCAACAGAGGGAGCAGGAAGGAGACTCAGGAAGAACCAACAACCAACACCCAACACTCTAGATATATATATTACACTTGTCTACCAAAAATTATAACTTTAGAAAATGTAATATAAGAAATTGATAAAAAAAAGTTAAAATTATCATATTCTTCTCTATACACTGTTATGCTTCTGAACTAAATATCAAAAGTTAAGAAATGTAATATAAGAAATTGATCGGAAAGTTGAAATTATTATGATTAACTTTATATTCTTGTCTATACACAATTAAAATTCTGAACCGAAAATCTAAACTTCATAAATATAATATAAGAAAAACAAAAGTTTAAGATTATCATGCCTAACTTTATACTTATGTTGGCAATACAAGATCTACACCAATTGCATACTTTTACTATATTGAAAACGAGGAGACTACATTGATGAATAATAAATTGAAAAGACGCAACAAAAAAAAAGCAATGGAAACTTTAGTGATAGTTACAACTCAAATAAGTGTGTAAGTAATACGTACAGAAATAGTGAGGACTGAGCTCGGGGATGGGCGGTGTATTTGGCCAGAGGAAAAGATGACATCAAAAGACTTGATTTGCTGGACCCCAAGATATAAGAAGCTCAGCAGAACCAGACCAGTAAGAAGTGTAGAGACGAGATTGAAAAAGTTTGCAGACACCACTTGACAGACAGACTGGCATCGTGTTGTTACTTGTACAGAGTTGTGAAGGACTTGCATATCAGTATAACTTGTTGTACTTCATGATATATCTGTCTTCATCTTTTACTACTTTAAACAATCAATACACTGTTTTTCTCGTCTGATGATATAATATACACATACACACACCCACACCCACATCCACACCCACACACACACACACCCACACCCACACCCACACACACACACACACACACACACACACACACCACACCAACACACGCACAGATATATATATATATATATATATATATATATATATATATATATATATATAGATAGATAGATAGATAGATAGATAGATAGATAGATAGATAGATAGATAGATAGATAGATAGATAGATAGATAGATAGATAGATAATACTCAAGCTTTTTGGCAAAAGTTTTCATGTCTCTGGTAAGAACAAGTAAGTAAGCTTGGGTCCACATTTCCGCACCGCCTGGCGCATCCCCTCACCACCACGGCAGAGAGCCTCGGGGATCCGTAAAGAGGCGGTGGTGCCGAGCTGCTGCTGATGGAGGTGGCGGCAGCACGTCCACCAGACAGCTGCCGCACTGGGTACTTAAGACTTGGCTGTGTCTCCATGCCAGTCAACACTTCTAAGTTTAATTCTATACAATACACTGAACACCTCCATCCTGTATATCAATTATTTCTTATTCAAATGTTTCAATCCTGGCTTCACCTTGCTCAGGGCATCACTAAACCTTAACTCTACAACAACTGATCCTTTCATCTAAATTCTCATATATGTAAGGGCCTTCTTGTCTCTGAAACTTGACTGAACTAAACTGTGAAACCCTAGCAGTGCGTGTTGGAACAAAAGGAAGTAGAAATTACCAGCATTGACATACAAAGATTCTCTCTCTCTCTCTTCTCTCTCTCTCTCTCTCTCTCTCTCTCTCTCTCTCTCTCTCTCTCTCTCTCTCTCTCTCTCTCTCTCTCTCTCTCTCTCTCTCTCTCGTCCTCTCATAGACTGATCAAGTTACCACAAAGTAAACAAAACTAAATGGGTTATCAGATAGCTGGTTCTATAAAGACAAGGAAGTGACTTAAAACTGTTTAATAGGATAGGTTAGGTTAGGTTAAGTTAGGTTAGGTCAGGTCAGGTCAAGTCAGGTTAGGTTAGGGTTGAGGGAGATGTGAAAAAAAAAAGTCGAATTCTTCAACT
>JAXIVD010004536.1:27500-30000 GCA_036785275.1 Cancer borealis | reverse complement strand
AGACAGACAGACAGACAGACAGACAGACAGACAGACAGACAGACAGACAGACAGACAGACAGACAGACAGACAGACAGACAGACAGACAGACAGACAGACAGACAGACAGACAGACAGACAGACAGACAGACAGACAGACAGACAGACAGACAGACAGACAGACAGACAGACAGACAGACAGACAGACAGACAGACAGACAGACAGACAGACAGACAGACAGACAGACAGACAGACAGACAGACAGACAGACAGACAGACAGACAGACAGACAGACAGACAGACAGACAGACAGACAGACAGACAGACAGACAGACAGACAGACAGACAGACAGACAGACAGACAGACAGACAGACAGACAGACAGACAGACAGACAGACAGACAGACAGACAGACAGACAGACAGACAGACAGACAGACAGACAGACAGACAGACAGACAGACAGACAGACAGACAGACAGACAGACAGACAGACAGACAGACAGACAGACAGACAGACAGACAGACAGACAGACAGACAGACAGACAGACAGACAGACAGACAGACAGACAGACAGACAGACAGACAGACAGACAGACAGACAGACAGACAGACAGACAGACAGACAGACAGACAGACAGACAGACAGACAGACAGACAGACAGACAGACAGACAGACAGACAGACAGACAGACAGACAGACAGACAGACAGACAGACAGACAGACAGACAGACAGACAGACAGACAGACAGACAGACAGACAGACAGACAGACAGACAGACAGACAGACAGACAGACAGACAGACAGACAGACAGACAGACAGACAGACAGACAGACAGACAGACAGACAGACAGACAGACAGACAGACAGACAGACAGACAGACAGACAGACAGACAGACAGACAGACAGACAGACAGACAGACAGACAGACAGACAGACAGACAGACAGACAGACAGACAGACAGACAGACAGACAGACAGACAGACAGACAGACAGACAGACAGACAGACAGACAGACAGACAGACAGACAGACAGACAGACAGACAGACAGACAGACAGACAGACAGACAGACAGACAGACAGACAGACAGACAGACAGACAGACAGACAGACAGACAGACAGACAGACAGACAGACAGACAGACAGACAGACAGACAGACAGACAGACAGACAGACAGACAGACAGACAGACAGACAGACAGACAGACAGACAGACAGACAGACAGACAGACAGACAGACAGACAGACAGACAGACAGACAGACAGACAGACAGACAGACAGACAGACAGACAGACAGACAGACAGACAGACAGACAGACAGACAGACAGACAGACAGACAGACAGACAGACAGACAGACAGACAGACAGACAGACAGACAGACAGACAGACAGACAGACAGACAGACAGACAGACAGACAGACAGACAGACAGACAGACAGACAGACAGACAGACAGACAGACAGACAGACAGACAGACAGACAGACAGACAGACAGACAGACAGACAGACAGACAGACAGACAGACAGACAGACAGACAGACAGACAGACAGACAGACAGACAGACAGACAGACAGACAGACAGACAGACAGACAGACAGACAGACAGACAGACAGACAGACAGACAGACAGACAGACAGACAGACAGACAGACAGACAGACAGACAGACAGACAGACAGACAGACAGACAGACAGACAGACAGACAGACAGACAGACAGACAGACAGACAGACAGACAGACAGACAGACAGACAGACAGACAGACAGACAGACAGACAGACAGACAGACAGACAGACAGACAGACAGACAGACAGACAGACAGACAGACAGACAGACAGACAGACAGACAGACAGACAGACAGACAGACAGACAGACAGACAGACAGACAGACAGACAGACAGACAGACAGACAGACAAGACAGACAGACAGACAGACAGACAGACAGACAGACAGACAGACAGACAGACAGACAGACAGACAGACAGACAGACAGACAGACAGACAGACAGACAGACAGACAGACAGACAGACAGACAGACAGACAGACAGACAGACAGACAGACAGACAGACAGACAGACAGACAGACAGACAGACAGACAGACAGACAGACAGACAGACAGACAGACAGACAGACAGACAGACAGACAGACAGACAGACAGACAGACAGACAGACAGACAGACAGACAGACAGACAGACAGACAGACAGACAGACAGACAGACAGACAGACAGACAGACAGACAGACAGACAGACAGACAGACAGACAGACAGACAGACAGACAGACAGACAGACAGACAGACAGACAGACAGACAGACAGACAGACAGACAGACAGACAGACAGACAGACAGACAGACAGACAGACAGACAGACAGACAGACAGACAGACAGACAGACAGACAGACAGACAGACAGACAGACAGACAGACAGACAGACAGACAGACAGACAGACAGACAGACAGACAGACAGACAGACAGACAGACAGACAGACAGACAGACAGA